>JAGWCC010001778.1:0-13744 GCA_022651775.1 Drusus annulatus
AATGTAACTCTGATTTATATTTTATTATTTTATGATATATCGTTCGCACCAACTACACAAACTATGTACTTTTACCATTTCTATCCAATCGAACTGTCATTTTCGTCCGTCATAACACAGGGACATCCCTAATACGGGGAGCAAAAAAATGCTCAAAAATATTATAACAACCTTATTTTGAATGTAATAATTATTTTTAAGTTTTGCTCATTTGCAGTCGCTACCGCCCCTTTTATAGTACATTTAGCACATTATGTCATCTTTACAAGATTCTTTGTTTACGATCTTGTTAATTTCCGCGATGACGTTGCAATGAGCAATGCGAGAGATTATTGGACTTTTTTGGAACTGTGTTATGTTATCGATGAATGACGAGATGCGCCGTTAATACGCTTATCTTTTTTAAGCGTGCAATGAATCCACGGTGGCAGCCCGCCATTGACGGAGCTATTTCTGTTACAGCTGTCATTAAATTCGTAAAAAAAAAAAATATTAGAACAATGTCTAATCCTAGACAAGAAAATGCAGTCGGCTTGTTCAAAGTGTGCCGTAATATTTAATAGTTTCTGGATCATCACATGGTCCATCAGGCTTTCGCTGTGCCACTAACCATACGTTCGATAAATGATTACTTTTTTTTGTAGAAAGTAGTTAGACATATTTAAATAAATGAAAAAAAAAAAACTTTGTATAAGATCACGAATATTATTTTATTTTTTGACCGACCGGTTTCGCTTGGCCGAAGCATCATCAGGGTACAAAATTAAACTAAACAAAAAATACAAAGTGTTCAGTTATATATACATACAGGGGGAAAAAAAAATTATAAAATAAAATGACAAAACAATGAGAAAACAATAGAATAACATTTAAATTATAAAAAAGGAACAGAAAGAAAGAGGCGGAAAATATTCATATTTTTTACCATTGTTTAGCATAGCTAAACATAAGCTAAAAATATGGATTTAAACATATTTCTATTTTTGAAACTATCAGTTCATTGTAATGATTTAATAAAAGCAACTATTACACTTTTTCCACGTTTTATCGCTAGCTTTATTACCTGGGTGCGTTGATTCATCACGTTCTAGTGAACATTGGGCAATCCCAAGAAAATCCATTATCATCACTAAATTCCATGATCAATCTCCGCTCCCGTGTACAATCCGTTGCTCATTTTGATTAACCAACTCCCCCTCCCTCATATTGCCCCATGTCTAAGAAGCGGCCCCTACCACCCCACGCCCTCCAGCGCACCATCAGAAACTCTAGAGCCCCAAGGGCACTTGGGGAATCACTGTACTAGATATTATACTCAGTAGCTATACTTTCGAATTTGAGTTATATTTTTTGTAAGTGAAACTGCTATCCATTGAGATTAAAACAATGTATAGAAATACACACGAAATGATAATTTATAATATACTTAACTGAAAAAGTGAGCAGCCTCACCTGTAAATTATTATTTTATGTTTGTAAAAATACACGTATTTTGTATAGATATTATGAAATGCTTTTGATATAAAACTGATAGAACTGGAAAAAATAATAAAATAAAATTTGATATAAAACTGATAGAACTGGATTGGAGTGAAGTGTCGATTTCCTTCGTACGAATAAGGTTTCCATATATCCCTTTGGTTCTGAACTAATTTATATATAATTTTATAATACACTCTAGTAGTAAATAATGAGCATATTTTATTTTTTCTTAGCTCGGTGCAGCGCCCCTAGGACAAACCCATCGATAAAATATTATCGACAATAATTCGGTTGATTATTTAACACTCCCGAGCACGACCGTAGACCGCCAAAAAACAAACCGTTCACCTCGACTAAATTAAGCAGTTTAAAGCTGGATTCACACCAACGTCCGGATCCGCTCAGTGACGATATTGTTCCGCATGGGAGCTTATTGATATGGTATGAATATCAAATCAAGGAATATGTGCCAAGACAAAGTTGTGTGGCAGTATATCCTTCTGCCCACCCTTGTGATATTTAACTTCTTAGTTAGTTAAATAAGTATTTCGATGTGTAAAAATACTTACATCGCAGATTTTTTAAAAATTAAAAACCTTTTTTTTTTATCACTAAATAATTATTTTAATTATTAAAAATATTATTTAGTGATAAAAAAATGGTTTTTAATAAAAAAAAATCTGCGATGTAAGTAATTTTACACATCAAAATAATTATTTAACTAAGTAGTTAAATATTACAAGGGTGGGCAGAAGGATATACTACACAACTTTGTCTTGGCACATACTCCTTGATTGATATTCATACCATATCAATAAGCTCTCATGCGGAACAATATCGTCACTGAGCGGATCCGGACGTTGGTGTGAATCCAGCTTAATGCAACGTGAACTGTTGTTTGTTCGTTGGCGACCTTATGTTGTGCTCGGGAGTAATGAGTGCCTAGGGCTCAGTGGCCCCAGCACGAAACATCGATGTAGATTTTACTGACAATGTTGGTAATTTGGAATCCGACTGCAGATCGCCAACGAACAAACGACAACTCACGTCGGCTAAACATGCTTAATTTAGTCGATGTGAACTGTGGCGACGGCGATCTGCAGTCGGGCTCGGGAATACTGACATTGTCGATAAAATCTATATCGATGTTTCGTGCTAGGACCCCTGAATCGATTAGTTGTCAGCATTCGACAAACTTGTTTGAATGCGCTACGTGCAAGAACAATACCACCAATAGCTCCATTGTAACCTCTTCTCCTCTCTCTTAAACGGCGCATGTAACAGAGAAATAGGTTACGATGGAGCTCTCAGCGGCAGGCCCATATGTAGATCGTGAATATCGGACACCTGGAGTTTCACCGCCGTGTGTCAAACTGAGATAATGGATTCAAAGTTTTGCATCATCAATATGTACAGGTATGGATATGTACATAGACAAGCGCACACCAGGCACTAAGTTCGGGGGGCGCGCCTTCGGAGTGTCAGGTCCTGAAGCCTGAATGGACTACCCTGAGAGTAATAAAAGACTCGACAGAGTTCAGAGCCAAACTCAAAATCCAATTTTTCAGAAAATCAAATCCATAATCAAGATTTAACAACCCCAATAGAATTTCTGGTTAAACCAAGAAAAACTTTTCAGACTCTCATTCCTTAAATTCATTAGAAGATTTTCAACATTATCTGTTCGTCACTACCAAAAAAATAAAAAGACCTTTGATATACTATATTTTAAATTTTCTCTCATGCCCTAAAAATAAAAATGTATGTAAAAATCAGCTAAATTTTAAGTTATTATGATATAGTGATTGTGTCCTACCAAAAGTGACCTATACGTTAATATAAACTAGGAATTAATATTAACTAGAAATTAAAATTTGTACGGCGCCCTTGAGGTGATTTTTCACAAAAACGGCGCTATCCAAATTATTTAAATATTATTATTATTAATTACTATTTTTATATGCGTAATTACAATTTGAAACTATAAAGTATGAATAATAATGTTATCTAGTGTTTAGAGCTCGAAACAACTGTGCACTACGATAGTTTAGCAGAATTCAAACAAAGCAAAAAAGTACGCCTAAAAAGACTCCAAAGCCCAGTCAGACCTATGATGTTAGTAGTTGCGAGTGTGGGACATACGAGCAGGACCATCACATAAGATACACCGTGTTTCGGAGTGGTACCGCGAAACTCCAGGAAGTGATTATTTAAGAAAATCTAAGGAGAAATATATCATAACTTTTTTATGAAGGTATATGATATTTTAAAACTAAAAAGTAGCCGAATAACCTCAGCATCCCATTTTGACCTCCCTAACTCTCCTACACCATTCGAAGAAGATCAAAAATCTACCTACCTTTTGATGCCATATTTTATTTGTTATAAGTAACTATATCTAATAAGTCAGGGTTTTCAAATATTTTTTTGTCTGGTTACCTTTTCGTAATTAGTGTAAGGTAATCAATCATTCAATAAATCAATCGTAGCACGTACAATGAAAGCAAACAATCGGTCGATTTTTATCATTCGAAAAGTCTGCGTTTCCAAATAAAACGTAGTTACGGAACCATTTTCGTAAAACGGTACCCAAATAATATATCAATTATATCACGCACAAAGAAAGCGAACGTTTTTATAGGTCCAAGGTAAACGAATATATATTTTTTGTAGAATACATTAACTCCACACTGGAGGCCTTGAGGGAAATAATTTTCCACAGTGCCTCTGTCGTCTTTGGGGATGCTGCGTGAAAGTAATGTACGAGTATATGCTGTCGATTTTGATCATTCTCAAATAATGACGAACTTTTTTTTTAAAGCTTGTAAGTTAGGTGGCTGATTCCAAAGTTTGCCGCTAAACCCTTTTTCAATACAGAAAGGAATGAATCAGTTGAATATATTGATAAAAGCACACAAAAATGCGATCGATGGCTATTAACTGAGAAATATCAAAATTCACTACTGATGCTGATACCAAAAATATTGTGTTGAGTCGAGAAGAATCTAATAACATTTTTTTCATAAATTATTTGTTTTGCTTGAGTGACGATTCCTATTATATAGGCGCCATCTCTGAAAGGGCACCGTGAAAATAAAGATCTCATTTAAATTTACTTCAAATATTCCCTAAATCATATTTATTTATAAATTAACGGACTAAAGTCCAATTACAAAAAATACATATAAAACACGAAATGGAAAAAAGATTAACAGAGAAGGAATAGCATATACATAATAATAAATGTAGCGATGACAAAAATAAGGCAAAATAAACATAAGAGAGAACATTCAAGCCATGGTCTAGTCAAAGTTTTGATAGAGTCGTAAAGAATGACGAAAATCATTTAGACTGCTACCAAAAATTTCAAGAGCATGGCTTGAGTTAACAAGTCTTGATATTCTGGACATTGGAGAATTATACCCTTAATTAGTATTGTGATGATTGAGGAATAGCAATTCATTGTTTCTGAGTCTACGGCAAGGAATGTTGAGCTGGATAAGTTACAACAGAGAAGGTGAGTCAGTAAAACAATTAATAATTTTGTAAATTAAAATTAAATCATAGTCTTTCCTGCGCTTTTCTAATGAAGATATTTTCAATAATTGTTCAATTTCATAATATGAATAATAGCCTCTTTCTCGCCCTAATCTCCATGCAATACCGCGTAAGAAGTGATGTTGTACGGATTCAATATGATGAATATGAACGGTATAGAAAGGGGGCCAAATTACACTAGCATATTCTAGATGAGGATTTAAATGATATTAAAAAAAATCCTTACATCATTTAAAAATTACCCACATCATGGGATAAGTATGTTTTCTATTGCGCCGACAACATCCCTGTGCATCCAACGACTATCGAAAATGTATGGAAAAAAGTTTTTTGCAACGGAAATCGGTACTTATTGCACAGGGCGCGAGATATCGTGGAACCGGCCCTGAAAGCAAGTGAGACTTTTTGCCCCCGCTCTCACCTGCGAGTGGCGGTCTCGGTCAGATCACTAGCTCGTACCAACACGGCGCGGCACAGCACAGCGGGGCAGCCGTAGCACACGGCGAGCATAGCACTGCCGACTGCAGTCACAGCGCTAATCGACGTAAAGATCTTGGCCTTCACAAACCGCGTGAGTCACCGTATTGTGCCAACGAGGTACGAGTCGATACACTGGACTCAGAGCTGAATTAGCTACAATCTAAGAACACGTCTTTCATAACAAACAAATCCAATACGTGATACTATAAAAACAGTACAAAATATCAAACAGTGCAAAGCATTGTAAAAATTAAATACAAAATAGGTTTTGCACAAACCGGTTTTCTGAAGCAGCAACAACTCTCTAACGGTGCGCTCTAACGTCATAAAATTTAAAAAAACTTATTATTCCTACTATTTATAAGTCATCTCCTTCCCCTCCCCACTACCTTCAGCCTCACAACATATCCTATTTGGGAATGCCATAGTCTCACTGGCTCTAGACGGTTGGGAGCAGTTGAGACTCTTGTGCGGTATTCACGTAAAAAAAAATTTAAAAAACGCGATGATTTTAAGGTTACAAATCAATTTCCACCATGAGATATAGAGTTTTTAATACCCAATAACACCGAGAAAAATAGTGTATCTCTGGAGTCGACACTTATCCATGTTAAATCAACACTGATCAGAATAATAATTACTGGCACTGCTGATTATTATTCTTAATGTTTTTAAATTATTTTCTAGTTTTACTTTTTCTACTTAACCTGTTGCTGGTGTCATAAAAATATTATTTCGTTTTAACTTTGTAATTCTATGTTTATGGCATTCATCTGCCGTGAAAATAATGTGATATTTCCTTGTTAACGTTGTCTACTAATAACAAAAAAATCAAATAAACATTTAATAGCTTTCGTAATGAATTGCCTAAAACTAGAAAGTGTCAGTCCGGCCCCGATCCACGAACACTAGTGCGGAATGGATAGCTGATAAGTCCACCGTATTGTGTAAGTACAGTGACTTCTAGAGGTAGATTATCATCACGAATTTCTTAGTCATAAAACATTTTACTTTTTTATTAATGAACTTAAAGTTACATGGTCAAACATTACAATTATTTTATAAGTTGGATTTTATACTACTCTTCCATTAGAAGCATTCACTTGTGGGTGGAAGAAGAGTGTGCATTATTTTTTAATGGTTAAATAATATAATATGGTTCATATTATATTTCTGCTGGAGTGCGCATTGCAGTTTGATTAAAGGAAAATGTAATATGTACAGTAAATGTGGTATAAAGAAACATGAATACGTAGTATAAGTAGTACACCGTAACTATGATAATGTAATTAAAAATGTATATATTGAGGAGAAAAAAATGTTATGGAAAATAAGTAAATCATAGAATATTTTTGTAAGATTAATTCAATTGTAGACATTTTTGTTGTTGTTGTTAAGAATGTTTTTGAAATATTTCTTGAGTTAGATATTTGGGTTTTATCAATATGCTTCTGATTTCTTCTGATAGTCGATTGAAAAAAGATCGTCCTTGGTAAGTATCATGGAGTGGACCAAATGAAGTATTTAATTTTGGGCATGGAAAAATACATTTCAGTCTATTTCGGTTTTCAGTTAAAAAAATGACTTTTTCCAATGATTTGAAATATATAATTTTTTATATGTGTAGGTACTTGAAATTCTTCAAATAGGCGATCCGTTGGGTAGTCCGAAGGTTTTTTGAATATATTTTCAATTATTATTCTTTGTATAACTCCTATTGGATAAGGGTTAAATTTATATGCGAATCCCAAGCTAATGATAGAGAACGACCGGTCGGTAGCTGAGTGGAGAACGCGTCGGATTCCCACCCGGGCGTCGTGCGTTCAATTCCTCTGCTGGCTAAGTCCTCCATCATTGCACAAGCAACAGCTTCCGCTTTTTATGATGGCAGTAGGAGTTTTTCAAATATTGTCAGGTTATTCGTAACCCGGGAATGTTTGTCTTACTTTAAAATTTAAATTAAATTAAATTAAATTAACTGCTCGAGACATTGTTTCAATGTTCCTTTTTTAGGTTTTCAGATAAAATAGCCAAATTTGTGGTGGAGTTTTGGGTTTTTAAATTATGTTTTTTAGGTTTTTTAGGATGGTGATCAGTTATTTTAGTTTTCCAGATAATTGATTTTACTTTGCGAAGATCTTTCATATTTAAATTTGTCCAGACATGACCTTTTCTTTCTCTAGTGTTTTTATTTATACACGATATGAAGTTTAGTTCAGTTATACAATTAATATATTCATTCTCGATACTATTTTCAGATTTTTCGTTAATGTTAAAATTGAAGTTTCTTGCAATGAAGCATAGCTTGTTTTTGACAATATGTATTTAAAATCATTATTAAAGGAGGTAATGTTGGAGCCGTGTTTTGTAAATGGCTATGTGGTGCATCGATTTGTCGAGTATGAATTGTATTTTGAAAAATGTATAGGGTGCTCACATATTTTAACAATACTAAATTTACTACCAGCCTACTATTTTTACTGATATCTATTTTGGTCGTATCATAATTGTATTCTGGTAAGTAAGTAAGTAAGAGGCGACTCAATGTTTGTATATGTTTCGGATAACACTGAGCAGTCCAGTTTTTTTTCAAATTATTCATTTTTAGTATAGGTTCATCGAAATATCTTTGCATGCTACGTATGTTTGTATGCATAGTGAATATTATATCATTGAGATTTTTAGAAATAATTTCATTACATGTATCACATTCACATTCAAATTCCAGAATGTCATAATTATTTTCTAGTTCGTCAGCTATGAAGTCATCCATATAAAGTAATTTAGGTTGTATTTTGAGAAATTATAATTATTAGATATTTATCGAATTTTTATTTTAATTTTAATGCAGTTTATTAGAAAATAGGTGCTCTATAATCGTAGCAATACTGATTTTGGTGTTATTGAATATTGCAGCTCAACTATTTTTTTTTAATAAATATTCACTGTTGTCGATATTAAATTACAGTTCGGTAGTTGATGAGCGGGTGACTCGCCATTTGCAAATGTTTCGATTAACACTATTCAGTCCGTCTGAATTTTTAGTTTATTGAGATTAGATATTTATATATATATATATACTCGTATATAGAAAATAAATAAATATATGTATATATATTTTTTTTGGATTCTTTCCTTGAGTTGGTATTGATTTTGGTTCGCATTTAATGGTGTCATTATAATTGGGAAGGCATTTTCTTCTGTCGCGGTTTTTTTGGTAATAACTTGTTTTTAAAGCTGATATACTGCGTAGTTACTCTTGCATTTTTTTTATTATGTTGAGCATTTTTTTGCATTGTATTTTTTTTTTTTAGTTTTGCCATATCTATAGCAAAGTGAGAAATCATTTTCATACTAGAGTTTATTTTTCTGGATATTTCTATTTTAGTTTATTTCGTGATCTTTGATGAGCTATCTTCGAATAATGTGGTCATTTTTCCGCTATTTCTTTTTTAGCTTTGTGTACATATTCACGTGGATCGACTTCTTCCTCCATGGTAACTTTTCGAACTGTTTAGTTTCGGGTCTCAACGTGTTAATTCGGCTAGCGAACAGTCACTCACGTCTATCGTCTGCTAGGTACTAGGTAATAAACATACCAGGTGTCAATATTTGTTTGCTTTGAAGTGGGACGTAGAAATTATAACTAACTAACTAACTAACCATCACGCCGTTTCCCCGCAGGGGTAGGCAGAGAGGACGGACCGCCATACAACTCTGTCTTGGCACACATTTCTTGCTTCATTTACATTCATACATCGTCTCATACATACTCTTCTGTTATTCTGACTCTTCACATGACCCGATTCAAGTATTTGATTTACTTGATCGTGCCATGTCTTTTTCGGGCGTCCTCGACTTCTTCTTCCATTCACTTTCGCATCATATATTATTTTCACACTCCTTTCTTCGTTCATTCGCTCTACATGCCCAAACCATCTAAGCGTCCCTTTCTTGATCCTATCCATTACGAAATAGAAATAAATAAATAAATAGAAATTATAAGATATTTTTTTTATTGTTAATACCGCACCAGAGTCTCAACTGCTCCCAACCGTCTAGAGCCAGTGAGACTATGGCATCATATGCAGTACGCTTGACAAATACATGAATTTATCTATACTGTTAAAACAGGCGTCAATACATCAATCACACTTAGAGATAAAATGACGTTAATGTTAACCAACGAGTGCTAAAAGGTGGAATAGCCATCTCAGTGTTCAATTTGGTTAAATAACTGTAAACCAAAGTCTTCCGCAATTTGTGAACTTACCACCATGACTAACATCGTCTTAAAAAGGGAGTCAAATATGTTTGCTATTATGTGCGTATCAAATCAAGCATAGATAATGAACTAAAACAACCTTGAAGGAACAATATATGGAGGGATAGCTAATTTGTTTTACCCAACCCATCCGAAATTGTAATAAATCACTGTTTCCGTGTTTTTACATCGTACACCATGAGAGAGAAAGAGACAACAAATTTCTTGGACGGCTTCTTTATACTGTCGTAATGTTCTTAAGCTGGTTATTTTCGCTGGATAACGGCAGGACTCCGCCCACATTTTTTATTTTGCCACTAAACTTGACACAACTAAACGGTTTTTTAGGTTAGATGCTATATTTTTGTTGATAAAAATACTGTGAAAAAGTGGCTATACGAATACACAAAAACATTATGTCGATATGTGATATGAATGGATGTATAAATACCGTAGCCTTAGTCTTAGCCACGCCCATTTGCGCCGAGTCATGTTAAAATCATCAAAAACAAGTCCAAAACTGACTTCACTGGCTTTGGCTTGGGCTACCTCTTGTATACTCTAAGAAAACAACCAACTATACTGTCCTATTCATGTTGATAGCCATAAAGCTTTCGGCGTATTTTTAAAGCTAGTATCACCAATGGTAACCATTGTTTGCAGGCCAGTTTTCGTTGCTTAGAAAAATACTCTCTTCCAGTATGAATAGGGTATAACAGGGTTGTCTTGCCATCTTGGTTAGCCATAAAATGGTAGAAAGGGAAGGGGTGGCAATATGGTACGTGTTTATATTATATTCACAACATAGCAAATCTATTATCAAGGGGCATTATATATGTATATATATATATATATATATATATACAGCTGGACGTCAGAATTATACATATGGCGGAAAAATGATGTGATGGTGTAGTATTATTTTTTTTGTACCGCAATTGTTGATTGCGTGCACCTAACCAAAGTCAAACGGCGACTGAAAACCAATTCAGCGTCCCAAAAAACCTTTTATGTTATTGTTATCAGTGTTATTACAAGTCATTACCGTCTCTAATGTATACCACGTATGCATAAGATTCGGTTTTAAAATAAAATGGCTAAACTACCGTAGCTTGTTAAAGGGGTTTCGCAGATTCAAGTTCACGTCAATTAGTGACGTAATCTTCCGTCATGGGCGCGCCATACACGGAGTGGTGTTACAATCATCAACGGAGTTCATTAAAACAATTAAGGCGAGCGTTCACTTCACAGCGTGCATGCTTGGCTGTTCGCGAGGATCGCGGGCGTTATCACAGCCTCAATATCTATCTACCTATCCTCTCCTCTCCGCACATATCAATGGCTTCACCTGCGTTCTATACTCTGCCACAGGTGTTGAACAGTTACCGGAGTTAACTTTTTTATTGAAGACTTATGAATTTTATCGTAAAACAACAAAAAAACTTCAATGTGCTCTGGTGTAAACTTCCCAAAATGGTGCTTCAGCCCTTTGGCCTTTCCGGCGACGATATGTTCCAACGGAGCTCTCTCTCTGGTAGGACCATACAAATATAAGTAGGAACATTTTGTATTTCGACATCCATCTTTCTATTGAAAATAAATATTGTCTGGAGCATAAAAGATTTCGGTACAATGTTGTATTAAGGGACATAATATGTACGCTAAACTTGATTAATTTACTTAACATTTCACAATAAATATTTATGGTTACATAAAGTTGGTCTTATTTCCTGGTGGCATTTCCTTCCAACCAAACAACATTTGCAGTGGGAATACAATAAATATAAATTAAATTGAAGTGGGATATGGAAAGAAAATCAATTTAGGTAGGTCGAAGCAGAGCGGCATGAAGCAGATTGGATGATAGTGCCTCTTTGCTTTTGCCTTGAAGATGACGTTTGAGAGGGCACCCCGTAGTTCGCTCTTAGGTCGTGATGTTTGTCGATGTGGGTTGGGATTTCAAAGGATATTTTATCACTAGAGCAAAGAGAGTGTACATAACCAGAAAAATGGCGAAATGTTTACTTCCGATAAGTTGGTAGTTAATATTGAAGGACATTATAAAAAAGGATGTCATGCCAGATGAGGGGCTGAAGATTTAACCATTTTCCGGCCGCGAAAGGGTTAACTTCTTCACCCTGATGTATAAAGACCACCAATTAGAACTGGAACGTCACTTGAAATGATATTAGGCTGGGCTGTTTCAGTATTCGTCACATTTGACCGACAGTCAAATAAAAATAAACGATTCAGCCATTTTGAAATTTAAACATTTGACCCTTCTCGTTCTTGTCCCGTTTCAGCGTTTGATAAAATGTTGGTCAAATCAGCCATAAAGCATAACTACTATGCTGTTATACTTGATTGATGTTCACAATTCGATCAAAAGCTGAAATAGGCAGAGAATTGACGGTTAAAGGGATTGAATGTGACGGGGGTTCAAACATGACAACTTAAGTTTTTTTGTCGTTTTTTGTCAATGTTAGTTATTTTCCCAACCTTAGTTTAAAAAGACAATCTTCGGAAACAAGGCCAGAGACATCACTCGTGCAATTCAGCCACCGAACTCTTCTAGAGCATGACAGTATAGCAGGATGAATCGCCTTCAAGTGATCCCGGTACTATCGGATCCTCGTCCAATCACTGGAACGGGGATTGTTTGTGAAGAGGAACATGACGATACGTAGCCGTTGGTAGGTACCCGTCGGTCTACTTGCTAGTGCACACTGCACGCTGGTCTCAATCCTTCACAACGAATGCGAGTTCAAACTATTGACTAAAAATGAGTACGTCCGAATTTCAACACTCTTCTACCGAAACCTTTTTTTTTCATATTGAAAATTCGAAAAAAAATTGGGCATGTGGCTTGATATAATATATAAATTTGTAATTAAAAGTTCTTTAACCCATGATGGAAATGACGAGATAAACACAGTTACGTTATCCAGCAAATTGCAAACACAAAAAGCTGTCCAAATTCCATCAAAGCTTACCGTTCAAGAGTTTATTTCATTAAGAATATACAGTATTTTTTAAATTGAAATTCATATCTTCCATTGATCTATTCGCCTCGAAAAAGGCCATTCAAACAAGGCATCTATGGTGGCCAAGTGGTGCGTCATTCTGCATCCACTCTGATATTAAATCAAGGAAAGCAAGAGTTGCAGAAATGTTTTTTTTACATAATTTATGTCACCTCCCGCTACGCCACTGTTTGCAGGTACCTGCATATTATGTACAATATTAATAAATAATATTTGGATAAATTGTACGGCGCCCTTTTTATGAAAAACCACCTCAAGGGCGCTGTATGTATATATACAATTAACCTGCTCTTACACATTAATCACACATAGTACATTTCGTGCTACTATAATAGAATCATTGTGCGGCGTGAGAAAATCACAACCGTGGAGGGTATTCACTTATTCACGTATTCTAACTCCAGTTCTGGAAATGAAATCCTTTCCGTGTGTGTCATGAGAGTAGACGCTGCGGCGGGCGGCGGGCAGTGGGCAGTTTGGGAGGTGCGAGGTGCGATCAACGAGATCGTAGACGGTTGGTAGCCGATTCGGTTATGATGAACTTAGATGGTATGGTCCTGCCGCTGAGAGCTCAGTTACTTAAACGTGGTACTTGAACAAGTTCCGTTGCAGTGTTACAACCTCAGAGCAATAATATACAAGAGGGAGCGTTGCTGTAGTCAGTTTTAATGAGTTTGCCGGACTCGCCTAGACCTGGGAGTGGCTAGGACTAGGGCTAGGGTATTTATACATCCATTCATAGCACATGTCGACATAATGTTTTTGTTTATTCGTATAACCACTTTTCCACAGTATTGTTATAAACAAAAAATTAGCATATAACGTAAAAAAACCGTTGACTTATGTCCATTTATGTTGCATATCAAAACGAGTGGGCGGAATCAACGGAGACGCGGGACACGAACTCCTTAATTTT
>JAGWCC010001779.1:0-14146 GCA_022651775.1 Drusus annulatus
TTTTTTAATGCTGCACTTGGCGTATTTGTTTCCTTGCCTATGGTGGCTACCACCACTGTGCCTTTTTGGTTTACAATGATGTCGACCACTACCGTCCCGTAATCATCGTCCGAATAGGTTGGTTTTGTCAAACCTCCGCTACCGAGTGTGCGTCCTCCCAAAGCGAATGATCCCCATCCGCCTACGCCCGATGTTTTGCCATGGCTGGCATTGCCCGTTGGTACGCCTTGAGTTCCCTCGCCTTCGGTATTTCCACGGCTACCGCTACCTGTACCATTTCCGAACAGACGAGACATTTGGTTGTTGATTTATCCTTTTTTTGCTGCTTCTTGTTGAGCGAGCAATTCCGATTCGGCTTTTTTGCGTTTCTCTTCGGCGTCTTGTTTTTTCTTTTCTTCCGCTTTTCTGGTTGCTTCTTTTATGGCAACAGTTTCTTCAAAATCTTTTGTAACGGCATCTGTGCCATTGTTGTTGGTTTTTATGGTTGGTTTTGTGGTAGTCCGTGTAACCATCAGAGTAGGATCTTCAACCACATTGGGTGATGTGGCCTCTTTTGCCCCTTTTGCTCCATTGCCTCTACCCGATGCTTCATCATCGCCAAAGGCATCCGCTACATTACCAAACATAACCGGCACACCACCCATATCATCAACCACAAGATCTTTGCTGGGGGCGTGTAGATATAAGAGGAATAGCATTGCTATGATAAAAAGATGGAAAACGGCTGTGCCCGCAATACTCATCACTTTTTCTTTTCCTTCTTCCATACTGTTTCTTTGTCAGTTACTTCGCCCCGGAGGGCAATTGCGTGTTGTAAGTTATTTTCAATCTGCTAATTTGCTAATTTTTCTCATTTGCTAATTAACATTGGCACATTAATTAATGTCTTTTAAACAATTTTTGTATTCCTGTATTGTTCTCTCTAAACCCAAATATAGGGCATCGCTGATTAACGCATGACCGATCGATACCTCATCGAGTGTCGGTATATTCTTGTATAGATAATGTAGGTTTTCGAGACTCAGATCGTGTCCGGCATTGGGCCCTATACCCAAACTTCTCGCCACTCTGGCTGCTTCTACAAATGGTGCAATTGCCTCTTCTCTGTTTTTCTTATAGTTTGAGGCATACGCTTCGGTATACAGTTCCACGCGATCAGCACCTATTTTTGCCGCATACTCAACCATTTTGGGGTCAGCATCTACAAAAATGGATGTGCGAATACCTGCACTTTTTAGCACCTCTACTATTTCGGTCAGCAAAGAGAGATTGTTTACCGTATCCCAACCTGCATTGGATGTTATTGCATCGGGTGCATCGGGAACTAAGGTCACCTGTTCGGGTTTAACCATCGTTACCATATCCATAAATTGAGTGGTTGGATATCCTTCGATGTTAAATTCGGTGCGCACCATTCCCCGAAGATCATATACATCCTTGTAACGAATGTGACGTTCATCGGGACGAGGATGTACCGTAATGCCATCAGCTCCGAAAGCTTCGCAATCGGCTGCCACCTTGAGCAAGTCGGGCATATTACCTCCACGCGCATTGCGTAGAGTAGCTATTTTATTGATATTGACGCTTAATTTGGTCATAATTGTATATGGATGGGGTAAATACTAAAATCAACCTTACAATAAGTCAAAACTTTTTAGCAACTTTGTATTCCATAAGGTATTACAAAGGTAATACGAATTGATGAGAAAAATGACTCAATCTCAAATTAATTCGGATTGAGTCATTCAGCAGTAATTCTGGTATATAGTAAGTATAGATAATAAATAGGATCGATAGAATGAAAATAGCAATTTTTGGGAGTAAACGTCAGGAATTGAGACGGATCGAGCGGATTTTTGAATTCCTCATGGCCAAAGATGTGCAAGTCTACGTTCAGGAGAGGTTTTACAGATATCTATCCGACGAGTTTAACCGCAACTATACTATATCTGGTTTGATATCGAATGATGACTTCGAAAGTGATCTGGCAATCAGCATCGGAGGCGATGGTACATTTTTGCGCACAGCCGCTTCCATCGGGAAGAAAGATATACCCATTCTAGGGATTAATACAGGGCGTCTTGGCTTTTTGGCAGACATAACAGACAAAGATATCGATCAGGCCGAGAGCGATATGCTCGCTAGCCATTACAGAGTAGAGCTCCGCAGTAGATTACATTTAACGACCCAAGAAAAATCGTTTCAGGGGCTCAATTATGCTCTCAACGAGGTCGCCATACTCAAACAAGATACAGCATCTATGATAACCGTAAATGCTTATATCAATGATGAATTTCTCTCTTTTCACGAAGTGATGGGGTACAGGTATTCACTCAGTATGTACTCCCGCCAACTGCATCAGGTTTTATTTTAACAGCCGTAGCACCGCACAGTTTAAGCTCCAGACCCTTGATCGTGGATGATAACTGTACGATAACTCTCGATATTTGTAGCCGCAGCGACAATTCCCAGGTGTCGCTCGATGGCAGATCGGAAATCTTACCAGTGGGTACACGTCTGATTATAACCAAAGCAGAAGCTCCCCTCAGACTGGTGAAACGTGTAGGCCATACCTTCTATGGCACATTGCGCGACAAGCTCAAATGGGGTATTGATCCCCGACAGAAGTGAATCTATTGGTCTTGCTCAGTCCAAACTAATTTCGAGGTGTCGAATCCTAAATCACGCGCCTTTTCCAGATATGCCTGTGTAATATTTTCGGGCATCGTTTTTTCTCTAGATAGTAGCCATAAATAGTTGAAATTTCGGTATACTACCATCGCATATTTATAATCAGGATCTATGGCAATGACATTATACCCCGAATAGAAAGGCCCAAAGAAAGATACTTTTAGTTTGCCTATTTGAGGCGAATCTGCGAATTTGGCTTTACCCACAGCTTTCTGGGCCGTATTACTAATATAGTTGTATCCTTCATTCGCAACCTAGATTTTCCCGTCTTCTCTTAACGAATATTCGGCAGTAACATGACTTAGATTTCGTTCGAGTCGAAAATCGAAACGAGCTATTTCATACCACTTTCCTAAATATTTTTGGCTATCAAAAGGGGTTACCGCCAAAGCACCTTTTGGGATGGCGCGGCATGACTGTAAGCCTAAAATGGTGCCTAATGCTAATAGAGCTGCACCTCCGATGAATATGTTTTTTACTTTCATTATTTTTTACTTTTTAAAGATATACTCATATTGTAAACATTTAGATAAGTAAAAGTTTTCATGTAGGTTATCACGCAAACAGCGTTTCGTGTATAATCTCCCCCACGGTGGGATTTGGAAATACTACTTTCCGAAACTCATCCACTGTATACCCCTTTTCGATAGCTATGCCCGCCACTACGATCAATTCCGAAGCAGGATTGCCCAGTATGTGACAGCCAATAATTCTGTTTTGGCTATCTATAATAATTTTGCAAACTCCGTTGCTCATCGGGATTGGTGTATACTACTCCGGGAATAGCTTTGTAGCTCATCGCATCATCTACCCCTAATATATGATTGACAGCCACTTCACCTTCACGCACAGCCGTATGGGCAAGGAGCGAATAGCCTGTTACATCGCCACAGGCATATACATTGGGCTGCGATGTCAGCATGTGTGCGTCTACCTTTATCCCTCTGCCGAATAGTTCGAGATTCAGATTTTCGGGTCCCATATTCTCTGTTACCGGCCGGCGACCTGTACTCAGCAATATTTGTTGAGCATCGATAATGCTTTGTTCGCCATCTTTCTCTATCACTATTTGATTACCCTTTATCTCAACCACTTTAGTCTCTAAATGGATCTCTATTCCTCGTTTTGTATAATCGGCACGAAGCATTGCCGAAAGCTCTTTATCCATTGCTCCCAATATTTCGGGAAGCATCTCTAACACGGTCACTTTCGTACCCAGGCTATTGAAAAATGAAGCGAATTCTATTCCTATTACTCCCCCGCCAATTACGGTAAGCGACTCAGGCACTTCCTTGTTCTCCAAGGCCTCTTTCGATGTCCAGTAGCAGGTCTCGCTCAATCCTTTTATAGGGGGTATGATGGTTGTAGATCCCGAGCAGATGATCAGTTTCTTCGCGGTATATGTTTCTTCATTGCAGGCTATTACGATATGGTTGTCACCATCTAGGCCTATTATTTTCGCCTCACCGTTCACCACCATCACATCGTGGGCAGCCATCTTTTGTTTGATTCCGGCAACCAGCTTGCGCACAGTCTTTTGCTTGCGACCAATGATTCGGCTCAAGTCGAATGTGGGGTCAACATTCGTGCTAATGCCATATTTGGCTGCATTTTTTATATTGTCTAATGTTTTGGTAGAGTAGAGTAACGTTTTGGTTGGTATACAGCCTTCGTTGAGGCATACGCCAACTAGCGCATTTTTTTCGAATAGGATTGTCTTCAATCCATTTGCAGCAGCACGCTCAGCAGCAGTATATCCCGCAAGGCCTCCGCCAATAATAGCAACATCGTACATCATAGTATTTAGGTTTTAGCCTCTTGCTCCATTATTAGAAGGCGAGGTATTATTATTTCAAATATCTAAAAAAGGTGACAAAAGTGACATTTTTTAGCTTATTTTTATTTGTTGCTTTTTTAGCATGTTCTGTGTGAATTTTCCTCTGCTACTTCCACTGATTCAGCACCGCCACAATCCGCTCAGCCTCTACATCACTCAGGGTGGGATATAGAGGTATGCTCAATACCTCTTCCTGCAAATTCAATGCCACAGGGCAGAATACATCTTTCATCGAAGCATAAGCTTCTTGTCTATAGATGGCCAATGGATAATGTATCTGTGTCTGTATACCGTTTTCGGATAGATAATGTTGCAGTCGGTTTCGCTCTTTACACCTGACCACATAGAGATGAAATACGTGCCCTTCCGCATCACCCACATGGGGCAGTGTTATCGCAGGATTACTGATAAAGTCACTGTAATAGGCAGATATCACTCGTCTTTTACGGTTTCTTTCATCCAAATATTTTAGTTTGACCGACAACACAGTAGCTTGCAATTCGTCGAGCCGAGAATTTACACCCTGATATTTATGTATATATTTTTCCGACGATCCGTAGTTGGATAGTGATCGTAAAATTTCTGCCAGATCATTATCATTAGTCGTGACAGCTCCTGCATCGCCCATTGCCCCAAGGTTTTTGACAGGGTAGAAGCTGAATGCAGCTGCATCGGCAAGGCTTCCCGCCTTTTGATCATTGTAAATAGCTCCATGAGCCTGTGCGGCATCTTCTATCAGCTTTATCTTATGTTCTTTAGCTATAGTTTTCAACTCTTCCATCGCAGCTATTTGGCCATAGAGATGAACCGCTACTATGGCTTTGGTCTTTTCGGTGATATGCTCTTTTACCGATTCGGGATCGATATTGTATGTCGTTGCATCGCAATCGGCAAACACAGGTTTTAACCCACTTTGGGTAACTGCCAATGCTGTGGCTATAAATCCATTGGCGGGTACGATCACCTCATCGCCATCGTCTATCACTCCTTGTTCTTTATAAGCCAACAATATAAGACGAATGGCATCTAAGCCATTGCCCGTACCGATACAATGTTTCGTACCGCAATAATCAGCCCATTCTCGCTCAAACTGCTTTTTCCTTTCGCCCAAAATGTACCAACCCGAGTGCACAACATCGGCAATCGCCCGCTGCAATTCGGCTAGATAAGGGTTGTTTTCCCTTTTAAGGTCGAGGAAAGGAATAGTTTGCATATTCTTATTTTTTTACTGCTTGTTCACTGATAACTGTTCACTGTGCAAGCATTTCTCTAGCATTCTGCATCGCCGCATCGGTCAACGTTGCACCGCTAAGCATGCGGGCTATTTCTTCCAAACGCTCTTCTTTCGATAGCTTCCGTAGATTGGTACGTGTGCTATCGGCATCATCCAATTTGTACACTTTGTAATGTGCAGCACCTTTTGCCGCTATTTGGGGTAGATGAGTTATAGCCACCACTTGCATATTTTGTCCAAAATCTTGCATTATCTGTCCCATTTTATCTGCTATTTCGCCCGATACACCTGTGTCTATTTCATCAAAAATGATGGTTGGCAGAGCAGTAGCCCCAGCAATCATCGCCTTGAGACAAAGCATCAAACGCGATATTTCACCGCCCGAAGCGATACTTGCCGCAGGTTGCAAAGGAGCATTCTTATTGGCCGAAAATAGGAATTGCAGATTGTCACCGCCTGTCATATCCGGCTCATGTTTGGGTGAGATCTGTATCTCGAAGCGAATATTTGGCATCCCCAAGGGGGCTATTTTATCTATCAAAGCCTTTTCGATAAGCTTCACAGCAGCTATGCGTTGTTTACTCAGTTTAGAAGCTAATTTGTCAACCTCTCTCTTATTTTTTCTCTACTTGCTTCTCTAGTTTTTCTATTTGCTGGTCAGACGAATCTATAGTTTCGAGTTGTAGACCAAAGTCTCCATGAAGAGCCAATAATTCGCTGATAGTTGCCGCATGAAATTTCTTTTGCAAACTATATATCAGATTTAGTCGCGTATCTATTTCAGCCAATCGCTCGGGGTTGAATTCCACGTCTTCAGCCATCCGCTCCAGTTCCGAGCTGAGGTCTTTCAAGTCGATATATGCTGTTTGAATACGTTGTGCCACTTCCTCGGCATAGGTATATACTTTTGATATGGATTGTGAGGCAGATAAGCCTTCTTTCAAAGCGGGCACTACACCGCGCTCGTCTTCCGAAAGAAGTATATGGCATTTATATAATGCCGATTTTATATCTTCGGCATGATTAAGCGTTTCTTGTTCCGCCTCCAACTCTTCTTGCTCGCCCTCTATCAGCGAGGCATCGTGCAAAGCATTGTATTGAAAACGAAGATAATCTTCCTCCTCTTTGCTCTTCTTGGCAATATCTCTCAATGCTGCCAATTCTTTTTCCGATCGGCGATACAGATCGTATGCTTGTTGATATTCTTTGATCAAATCCTTATTCCCAGCCAATGTGTCCACAACACCCAGTTGAAAACGGTTGTCGGCAAGTAACAGATTCTCGTGTTGCGAATGTATATCTATCAGCCGTTCACCCAACTCTTTCAGGTCGTTGAGCGACGCAGGACTGTCGTTGATGAAAGCTCTCGATTTACCACTATCCAATACCTCACGACGGATGATACAGCTTTGCGCATCGTAATCAATCTCGTGTTGGTCACAAAATTCTTTCAAGTCGTAAGCCGATACATCGAAAGTGCCTTCTATCACACACTTGCTTTCGCCCTGTTTGATGGCTTTCATATCGGCACGTTGCCCCAATATAAGCCCCAATGCTCCGAGTATGATCGATTTTCCTGCTCCTGTTTCTCCTGTGATAACAGAAAACCCGCTCCCGAAATCTATTTCGAGGCTGTCGATGAGTGCATAATTTTTTATATATAGCGATTTAAGCATAGTCAAAGATAACGATCATTCTCCGAATCTTAAATATTTAATTGGATTTAATTATTGAATCTCATCGTTCCAAAATGTATTCTTTTTCTTCTCCTTTGTCATCCACAATAACAAGTTTGATTGAAGACCCAAAATTTGTATCTGCAATATCTAGGGTGCGAAGGAGATCGATCATTGCGTTACTCCTCATCAGATGTCCGTTGACGCTCTTTACTTCAGAATTTTTTTGCAGTCCAGCCCGTTGAGCAACCGAATTATCCTCGATTTCAGAGATTATGTATTTGCCATCTTTTATTTGAGAGCTAAAACCCCAAGACTGTGGCAGCGCAATCTGGGTAGTTTCATTATGAGGAATAAGCCAAAACTCTTTTTTGCGATTATTTATTACCACATCGGCTACATGCAATATTGCAGAGCCAAGAGTTGTATAAGTTTTGGACGGATAGGTTGCTTTGTAGTTCTTTACCTCGATCTTGTTTATCTTTACTGAGGGGAATATAATTTCTTCTTTAACTAACTTCCCGTTGTAATACGTTTGCTTAATATTTTCCTCTTTTAGTTTTCCTTCTTCTTTTAGCTTGACTAGATTCTTTTTTTTTAGTCGCCCCATCATATCGTTGTCGCCAGTGTCGAAAAGAACTTCTTCATCTTTTCCCCAAAAGGTCATTTTGATATAAGGTGTACCTTGAGCAGAAATTCGCATAGCTTGTTTGTATGTATCATCCGCATGGAAGAGATCATCATTGTCCGTTATAATCATTTGTTTGTTTCTCATGTCCAATTTTATATTTACTGTGGACAAGATATCGGATCCGATAATCCCATCAACGTCAAGAAACGGTTTTATGTTCAGCACAGCAGAATCTTTATCTTGTGTTGCCCAAACTCCTTTAAATTCGGTATTGCCAACTTTTAAATAATCAAGTTGAATAAGAGGAAACGCTCTTATCTTTCCATCCGATAAGCGTGAAAAGGCTTTATCTTGTTTACCTTTACTATCTATCTCCTTGGCAAGATTTTCGAAAATAAAAGTGTGCGATCCTGTATCAAAGATGAATCGTTTGATCTCTCCATTGATTGTTACAGGTACAATGATATTGTAATTAAAAAACTCCACAGCGATTGTATCTGCGAAATTTTTCGAAACAATAGTATTCTTATTCGCTTGGATCAACTTTGTGCTGGAATGTCCGTCGACGATAAAGAAAATGAATAAGAAAAAAAATATTAGTTTTTTCATACTAACCCTAATTGTTAAACTCAACATTCAAAACCACAATTTCTGATATCGTCCCTATTCGGAATTGTGGACCTGCAAATCCTAAGCCCGAAGAGACATATATATGTGTATTTCCTTTTTTCTTATATCCATAAGCCACTTCATACATAAATTTCACCAATATATTGTTCGGGAAAATTTGGCCATTGTGTGTATGTCCATATACAGCGATATCTGCGCCCGCTTCCACTTCTTCATCCAATCGGTGAGGCTCATGGTTCATTACGATAAGGGGATAATCCGTGTTTACATCTTTCACTATTTCGGCAATAGATTTCCGTTCCTTGTTCTTATCATCATCTCTACCAGCAATATAGAATGAGTTGGCAACCAATACCACCGAATCGCGCAACAAGGTCAAGCCACTTTCATTGGTAAACCATTTCAATTTCTCATCCTTATCTTCCTCTTCCAGCTGAATGAAATCATGATTGCCGGTCGAAGCAAATACCCCATACGGTGCTTTCAGGCGTTTAAATTCCTCTTCCATACGTTGTTCTTTTACAGGCTCCATATTATAGTCTATAATATCCCCTGCAATCAGTATCAGATCGGGCTTTTGTTCCATTATTTTATCCACATACATGCTCAATATATCCCGATCGATAAGATACCCTACATGCACATCACTCACCATTACTATTTTTAGCTTCTTCACCTCGGGCGAAGTTTTATGAATAGTAAGATCAATGTTTGTAATCACAGGATTGTTGAACCGATAACTGCCATAAAGCATAACACCCAAAACAAGGATAGTGGATGCGCAAAAATATGTAAACCGCAATCGTTTCTTGTTTAGATCGGCATACTTTCATACTATTCCTTTCTTCTTATCCACAAACTTGACAAAGTCGTACAGCAGGAGAAGTCCACTCAAATATATGATAAAAACAGCCCAAGCTGTTCCCAACCATGCCAAATCGTAAAAAATGCCTTCCGGTAATAGATGTGACCCAAAGTAGGCGATGAAATAAGTCAATATTTCAGCAACGAATACACCCGCAAATATTCCTTGTATAAGTTTATGATCGGACAAGGCTTGTCTCCCTCGCCAATAAACATATACATTGAGAAGTATCTGTATGACTATTAAATTGAAAAACACCCTCATTTGTTCTTATTTATATCAATAACTACATATTCAGATTGCGTGCCGATGCGGAATTTGCCACCCCATATTCCAATTCCTGACGACACTATAATATTTGTACTCCCTTTTTTCTTGTGCCCATGATCTAACTCGTATATTTGACTTGTTATCATAGATATAAGCTACACTTGTCCTTGGTGTGTATGTCCTGATATTTGCAGATCAATATTGTTTTTTTCTGCTTCATCGAGGTGGTATGGCTGATGATCGAGCAGAATGATAGGTTTAGAATGATCTAGGTCTTTTACCAATTGCTCAATCGACTTGCGTTGTTCGTTCATTTTGTCGTCGCGTCCCACTACATAGAAGCTATCGTCTACTTCGGCAACAGAGTCGCGCAACAACTTTATTCCTGCTTTTTCGATAAAGTCGATACTGTTTTTCAGTCCACTGATATATTCGTGATTACCCAAACAGGCATAGACACCCATAGGAGCTTTGATGTTTTTGAAACTTTCGGCATAATTGCCCTCAATCAGCGGCCGTGCGCTGGCATCGATAATGTCGCCTGCGATGAGTACAATATCCGGATTTTCGCTATTGATGGTTTCTATCCATCCGTCCAATTCTGTTTTCGTAATTCCGTAACCCAAATGCAGGTCGCTGATGGCAACAATACGCATCGACCCAAATGCTGTGGAATCGTTTATCGGTTTATCTACCCGTATAGGCACTTCGGTGCGCACTTTCCAGTTGTATTTGAGATATCCGCAAATCATAAGCAAAGCGATGAATCCGATCATAAACCCCAATCCTACCCAATTCTCTTTTGTATAACGGGTCAACGCATCGGCCGGCATGAAGTGGATAAAGCGATTCGCAAAGCCGATCAGATCTTTCACAAAGAAGACAATAAAGAAAAACAACAAGATAAAAAACCACGAACCTCCGATGTTGTATAATGCCGTGGATAGCCCCATTGGTAAATTTTCACCAAAAGCATAGAATATGAAAAATGAAGATACCACAATAAGGGCAAAAGCAACTAGGGCGATGCGCCCAATCGGATGAGGAGGCATGGCTTGCCAGATACGATGAAATACATAATAGTTTGCCCCTAAGTAACTTAAAAACAGAATGATAAATACTATAATCTTCATTTTCGAAAACATTATTTTATTAGCAGGCAAAGATACGCTTAATCAATCACAATCGAATTGTGTCATATCCTAAAATAAGTTGACAAAAAGAATGAATGACCTAAAACAGATCGACCTTAGTGAATGACGAAAAAAGATATTCGGAGTATCAAAAACACACAAATACTCACGCAGATGAGCTATTGTAAAATATTTTATGTAATTTTTGCCTCTTTTGTATGCTTATTTAATGACAAATTGTTATCTTGATCTCGAAAAATGGTTTTGCTTTTTTACAATTAAGTAATGCGAAATATTTAAAGCTGCATTTTATCTCTATAACTCACCACTGCGACTATGGATATCAAAGTGATAAATAGAGCGACTTTAGTTTAAGTAGTCATAAATAAAAAAACAAATCTGATGTCAGATATTAAAACCATCCTAAAAAACAAGCTCATAACAGCCGACGAAGTAGCTGATTTGATAAAAAGTGATACAGATGTAATTGTAGCACAAGGAGCCTCGGAACCACAAGGGTGCATGTCTCGTTTTCATTTAGCCAAAGACAGAGTAAACAACGTAAAAGTATTCTCGGTATTGACTATGAACTCGTACGAGTTTTTTATGAATCCTCAAATGAAAGGACATTTTGAGCTTTGCAGTTGGTTTCATGCTGCCGGATCGCGACAGGCCTTGAAAGAGAAAACCGGAATGGTCACCTATGCCCCTGTAATGCTTCACCGTGTAGCAATTGACCGATTGAAAGTGCGCAAACCCCATCTTTTTGTAGGAACCTGCACACCGCCCAACGATCAGGCTTTTGTATCTCTTTCGCTAGGTGTAACCTACGAAAGAGATATGGTCGATGCAGCCGATATCGTTGTATTGGAGATCAATGATCAATTACCCTGGACATTTGGCGATACGCTTGTTCATATTTCCCAGGTGGATTACTTTGTAGAAAATTCGAAACAACTGGTAACACTCTCTCCCCCTGTTCTCCATGATACGACCAAGATGATCGGTATTCATATCGCAAAACTGATAGATGATGGGGCTACTATTCAGTTAGGTATCGGCGAAATTCCGAGTGCGGCAGCATTGATGCTCAAAGATAAGAAAGACTTAGGTATACATACCGAAATATTTGTCGAATCCATGATGGAGCTTTACGAGATGGGGGTTGTGACCAACCAAAAGAAAAGCTTTCATCAAGGCAAGTCTGTTTGTGCGTTTGCTATGGGTAGCACTAAGTTGTATAAATGGTTAGACAACAATAGCAATGTGGAATTTCTCCGTGCCAGCTATGTGAACGATCCGTGCAACTTTCGTCAAAACTCGAAGATGGTTTCGATAAACTCTTGTTTTATGATTGATTTTACGGGACAGGTAGCGAGCGAGAGTGTTGGTACAGAACAATATTCAGGAACCGGAGGGCAAAGCGACACAGCCGTAGGGGCAATAGAAGGCCTCGATGGCAAAGGCAAATCAATCATCGCCTTTCGGTCTACCGCCCAAAACGGCACGATATCCACTATCGTTCCCATACTTGCCCCCGGCACACCTGTTACCCTGCATCGTTCTCATACCGATTATGTGGTAACCGAGTATGGAAGTGTAAGGCTCACCGGCTTAACCGTGAGGGAACGAACACAGGCTTTGATCTCTATTGCCCATCCCTATTTTAGAGAATCGCTCAAGCAACAGGCTGTAGGCTTGGGATATATAGATTAATAGTGGATATACACGATTCTTTATTTGTCTGTCGTGATCAAAATTCGTAAATTTGCATATTGAATTTACACAAAAAAGAAGTTAACTGAGAATCTTCGGTTGACTTCTTTTTTGTATTAAGGTCGCTCTATTTATTGCTTTCTTATCTATAAGAGCAACAGGATTTTATGGCGATAAAACATCGCATTAAATATTTACATTTACTTATATAGAAAAAAATGAGTGAAAAATTAAAAGGGGGGATCCTCGTATTTCTTGGAGCATGTAGCTTCGGCTTGTTGTCCACCATTGTAAAGACAGCGTATAGCGAAGGTTATTCATTGGGTGAGATAACCGGTTCGCAAACGTTTTTCGGAGCCATTATTTTGTGGACAATCTTTGGCATACAATACGTTTTGTTCTCGAAAAGCAGAAAAAAACAAAAGAAGCAAATTGATCCTATCGACAAGGCACCAGCCACACCTTGGTGGAAAGTTATGTTAGCAGGTACATTTACAGGATTGGTCGGTATTTTCTATTATCAATGCGTAAAGCTAGTTCCGGCATCCATCGCCATTGTTTTGCTCTGGCAATTTATCTGGATCTCCATTGTCCTCGAAGCCGTCTTGTTCAAAAAGAAACCACACAAGATGCAACTCATTGCAGTAGCAATTGTTTTGGTGGGAACTTTATTCGCCGGAGGAGTATTCGCTCAAGAAATAGTCTTGAATGTCAAAGGAGTCGTTTTCGGCTTTTTGGCAGCCATCTGCTATGCACTATTTCTGCTCACCAGTGGGAGGCTAGGCAATAATTTTGCTCCTGCACACAAAGGAGCATTGATGATAACCGGCTCTTGTATCCTGACATGGATTATCTTTCCCCCTGCGTTTTTCTTCAATGGAGTATTCTTTGCAGGGCTATACAAATGGGGAATAATACTTGCTATTTTGGGAACGGTAATTCCGCCATTCTTTTTCTCGTGGGGTGTCCCCAAAGCCGGTATCTCACTGGGAGCCATACTCAGTGCTGCCGAACTTCCTGTTGCCGTATTATCATCCTATTTCATCCTTAAAGAGAATGTCGAATATCTCCAATGGCTTGGAGTTGCCATCATATTGTTTGCGATTATTCTTACCAATATAAAATTGAAAAAAGCTTAGCTTAGACTCGATTCAGTCACAAATAAAAAAATCGGAAGATCTTGTCTTCCGATTTTTTTTTATTGCTTTTCCCAATATCAACTTCTATTCCTCGAACTCATTGCAATACTTACATAATATATTAGCGTTGCTAATGAGCCCAATGCTCCCACCACGTATGTATAAGCTGCCCACTTGAGAGCGTCTTGTACCATGTCGTGATTGCTTGTGTCTGTTATTCCTGCCGTATTGAGCCAAGCCAATGCACGTTTGCTGGCATTGATCTCTACTGGTAGAGTTATAAAGCTGAACAGTGTTGTCACAGCAAACAAAGCGATTCCGACC
>JAGWCC010001780.1:0-13489 GCA_022651775.1 Drusus annulatus
AAAAAAAAAAAAGGAGACAACAAATATATTAGTCCGCTTCTATGTACTGTCACAATGATCTTAAGTTTCCTGGGTCACCGCGGACTCCGCTCACACATTTTATTATGCCACTAAACTTGACACAACTAAACGGTTTTTTTAGGGTTGGATGCTATATTTTGTTGATAAATAATACTGTGAAAAAGTGGCTATACGAACAAACAAAAACATTATGTCGATATGTGATATGAATGGTTGTATAAATACCCTAGCCTTAGTCTTAGTCACGCCCAGGTCAGCCTAGTCAGGTAAAAATCATTAAAAACTGACTACATTGCCTTGGATAGATACCACTCTATATACTCTAAGGTCTTGAACATTTTTTTGCCCAGTTTGAGAATTTTTTTTTTTCTAGAGCACCCCCCCAATTTTTTTCAATTCCATCTGTCACGGTTTCAGTTACCGCTGACCACCGAGGAACCGGTTATTTATCCAGTTCGTTTTTGAACCTGTTCCTGGTGTTTTTTTTAAAGTACTTGCAAATCGACAAAAGTTCCTCAACAAAAAAAGTACTAGTCGGTAGAGATTTGAAAGTGAAAATAACTGAAGCTGATTCTTCACCAAAAAAAAGTACTAGTCGGTAAAGATTTGAAAGTGAAAAGAACTGGAACCGGTTCCTCGCCCAAAAAAACACGAAAAGAACGAACAAAGGATATCGACCGTTCCAGTGACCGGCTAATTTTCTCTGGGTATTCTACTGCCCCCTTGAAAGACTCAAACGCCCTCAAGGGGCGTTGTCGCCCACGTTGAGAACTCAAACTATAGATAAATACCAGATTTATATCTGCTGAAAACATCTAAGCTCTGAATGCAAAAAGGTTTTTGTAAATCAAATTTTTACCAACCCACATTGCTGATGTCTGACTTAAATTGAAATAAAAAAACGACCATGTGATTTGAATGTTTTCATGTTTCAACTTGGGCGTAACATCAACTAACTTTCATTATAATGTTAGAAATCGATTCAAGTGTTGTGAATGCATTCAGTGATTATGTTTTAAATTTTTTTTATTTTTTTTTAATAATTTTTATTTTATAAAATAAACAGTAATATTATGTTCTTTAAACTATTACAGATATGTATACATTTTAACAAAATACCCCGCCCCGGAGAGAAATCAATTCTCGTGTTTGGGGTTTGGGGGGCAACGTTATCTGTTTAAAAACTGTACATGAAGGTAGATCCAAAATATACAAAACAATTTAAATCAATAAATTACAAATAAGGGGGTTTGGGTTTATTTTTTGAAAAAGTTTAAAGAAATTTTGAGGTTTTTCAAAATTGATTAATTTTTATTTTTTATTTTTTTTTAAATTATTACTTTTTTAAAATTTTATAATATATATATATAAAATAAAAAAATATATTTTCAAATTATTTAGAAAAAGTGTTTACTGGTGGGGTTTTCCAATTTTTTAATTTGTTTTAAAAATTACATAATTTTTTTCCAATTTAATTTTCAACGGGGGAGCATTGAAAATTTGATACCTTGATAGGAGTAATGGTGTTGTGAGGCACTCGTTTTAAAACTAGGGGTCGGACACTAATTTTGTGGAAAATTGTTGAATTGAAATGGTCTTTGTGGGTTTGTAACAACGCATTCTTTTCAGAAAAATATTATTTTAAACTAAGGACTTTAAATTTGTTAAACAGTTCCATAGTAGGGAAAGAACGATGGTTTGCGTAGTATAACTTTAATAATTAATCTTTGTGCTTTTTCTACAGGCGAGAGGTTGGTTTTGAAGGTCCCTCCCCATCCGATAATACCATATTGAGAATAGATTGAGCAAGTGAGAAATATATGGTTTTGATCATATTAATGATAAGATGTTTCTCAATCTGATAAAATATATATAAGTTTTCTTAGTCTCGTAACTGTATTTCTGACTTGTTCGTTCCATTTTAAATTTTTGTCAACTATAACACCAAGATATTTAATACTATTTTTGCCTGTTATGTAAACAATTTATATCGTTGCATTCTTTTCTATTCTCATTCTGATGAATGAATTTTAATAATTATATTGTAATGGGTACTTTATCTTTTATAGAGAATGGGATGAAATATGTTTTTTCAGTATTTAGTGACAAAACAGTTTTGGTCATGATTTTAATATATTTTGTTGGTGTTTGCTCTCATCATTGTTTCCTCCCATGACTTTCCTTTTGTGATGAGTACTGTGTCATCTCTGCATAAGATATTATGCTACCAGCTATGGGGGAGGCTGAACATTTTGTTAACATAAATAATGAAGGATAGGACGGATGACTGTTCCTTGTGGTATACCAAATGATGTGGTTTTGGGTTCATAAAAATTATTAGATTTTGACATATTGGTTTCATCTTTGAGATAACTCCTTTAAACCATGATAGAACTGTTCCGTCGATTCCGATTTGTGAAAGTTTTTTTTTTTTTTTGTAACGGAATGCGATATGCTATCGAATGCCTTGCGGAGGTCAATAAATATGCCAATACACTTTTCTCCATTATCTAAAGTCGTCATTATTGTTTTTGTCAATTTAGCAATAGCATCCTGTGTGCTTAAATTGTCTCTAAAACCAAATTGGTAGCTCATTATCTTATTTTTATTAGTGTATCTGTTTAGTTGTTTCTTAACAATTTTTTCATAAATTTTTGCTATGTTAGATGTGGAGTGCTATTGGTCTGTAGTTGGATATATTTTTTCTTCGTCACTAGATTTAAATACCGGGTGACAATAGTTTTCTTTATAATTGTTCGGGAAGATGCCTTTGTTTGCTTGTATTTATTATATGAGCAATAGGTTTGCTTATTTCCTTGCGAACTGCTTTTAATGTTGTTACAGTTATGTTGTCATAACCCGGGCTTGTTGATCCTCTTAGACTAATTATAGTTTTCTCAACATCTTCATCAGTAACTGGGGTGAAAGTGTCAAAAACCTTCTTATTTATTGAAATCGTCTCTTTGTTGATTAGTTCTCTTTACTATCTACTTTAATATTTTTAGCTAGATTTTCACCGACATTTACGAAATATTCATTGAAAATATTACCACAAAGTTGTGGGTTATTTTCGGTGTCAATGATTCCTTCGTGAAAAATTTCTTTTGGAATTTTTTGTTTTTTTCTTTTATTGGTTATTGTATTAATGATTTTCCAAAATGCTTTGCTGTCTTGACCAACATCTTTTATTTTGTCACTGAAAGTACTTTTCTTTTGTGAGTCTAATTAGGAGCGTAAAGTTTATTTCGATATTTCTTGTAAAATGTTGTAATTTTTCATCATTTGGGAATTTTTTTGGACTGGTGATAATATTTTTCTTTTATTTCTTATTGATATGACTAATCCATGTGTTATCCATGGTTTAATTAATCTATATTTTGGACTTTTGGTTTAGAAGCGTAAACTTTTGTGCAATACATTTATATGTTTAAGGAAAGTCATTTCGAAATTTTCCGCACATGTATTAGGATTTTCTGATTCAAATATTGATTTCCAATTTTCGATTTTAGATTTGATCCTAAAAAGTTTCCAGGTTTAAATATTTTTTTAAAAATTTTGTATCGTCAATTTTTTAAGGTCATTTTTCATTTGACTAATATTGTAAAGCAAATAAACAAGTGTGGTGATCAGTTATACTGGTTTTTTCCATAATATTGATAATGTTTTTCTGTGTTATTTGAATTACACCATATAGATCAATACAGGAAGGGGTTTGTCCAGGGACATTAGCGTGTAGCACTATTTATATACGACTTATAATTTAATAAAGTCATTACATTTATATAATCTTCTTTTACTTTGCTACATACATTGTCTTCTATATTTATATTAATATCACCAATAATGATATTGCAAGTGTCTTTTAAATTAAGTAGTAATTGCTCTATGCTTTTAATATAATTATACGGGTCCGATCCGTGAGTCCGGCATATAGCTATAATATGAAAAATACACTTGTTGGGGATTTTTGGAGACGCACTTTTTAGGCAGTTTGTTTGTTGTATTGCGATTTCTGTTATTGTTACATTTTTGTATTTATTTAGTATGAACATTGCTATGCCACTGTTCTTGTTAATATTAATTGTAGATGAGTGATATGAGTAGTTGTTAGGTATGTCATATTGAATATTCACATTATTTGTATTTATATGCGCTTCTGTTAACACAATAAGGTCCGGTAAGATTTCAAAAGAAGGTTCAGAGTTACCAAAAAATTCATCTAGGTTTTTTTAATGCTTCGAATATTTTGATGTAAAACAGTAAATGTAATTGGAGATGTATTAATTATTCTATTACACTGATTGGCATCTTCACAGATATATTGCGAAAGGCTAGTTGATTTATCAATTTCATCTGTTAGAAAATTATCCATAATTTATTCGAAGTCTATTCTCTGCTGAGCAATGATGGACATTCTTTTTAAGATAAGTGCAGTTTTCACTGTTTGCACTGTGTGCAGTGTTATTTTTTGTTCCAAATAATTGATTATTTTTATCACAGTTGTAGCACTTGGCGTTTTCCTTATTTTTTTCACATTCTATAAATTTGTGATTTTGACCACAGTGTATGCACCTGGGCTTGTTCATCTTGTTCAGACATTTGAGTGATGTATGACCGAATCCCAGGCAGTGATAACACTGCATCAGAGGATTGCAGTCTTCAATATGGGCTCTGACAAAACCTATATTAACCCTTTGCTTATTGAGTAGTATTTTTCGGATTGTGCCCGTTGTTTCAATGATAATATTTTTTAATTGATCACTTTTTCTATTTTTTAGAATTTTTGTTACTTTAATAGATTCATTTGGGGTATCGCTTAATTCATCGTTTTGTAGAAAAAAGGTCTTTCAGAAAATTTTCTTCATTATACTCCTCTCCTACACCTTTGATGATCATGCATGGTCTTTTCTTTTTTAAGGTCTGTCGCAGAAATTCCGCTTGTATTTTTATTTATTTCGGATTTTAATTTTTTCTGCGTCTTCTTTTTTTTCGCGCATGTCATTATTATTTTATTATTTGCAGCTTTTTTTTATGCCATTTATTCCGATTCCTAGGCTTGGAGCTTTAACCGTTTTGGTAATAATGTTCTTTATGTCTTCCGAAGTCTTTTGACCTTCAGCAGAAATTATAATAGCGAATTTGGGTTCTTCGATTTGTATTGTTCTTTCTTTTAAAATCATTGCGTAAGATTTGGTTTCATTTTTGGCGTTTTCTAACTTAACGATTACTTTTTTTTGGAGTTCAATGATTACTTCCTGGAAATAATTTTTTTCTTTTTTCCATGTTTCTTCTAGAAGGTTCACTGTTAACTCAAGGTTATTTCTCACTTTGGAATCCTTTATCGTAGTTATATTTTTAGATCACTTTTTACACTTTCAATCGATAACGTCCATAATGAGTTTAAACAAGAATTTGCCGTGCGTCGTGGTGGTCACCAATAACGCACGTCCTACCGGTTCAAACCGTCTGACGCTACTGAAATGCTTCGATACAATTTGAAAAAATCATCCATGTAGGTTGACACATCCAAAACCACTTGAACGTTTTATATTAATTAGGTTATTGTCACTTAAAGTATGTTTTTTTCTATATACTATGCCATCTGTGTATTATTCATATAGTTCATAAAAGTGCGCTTAGATATACACGGCCAACCATTTCATAGTAGACATCCAACTCACATAGAGCACATTAGTATTAAACTATTTGACATATCGACATTTCTAGAAAGCATCCAAACTTTAAAATGTAGGAAAACGAAGATTTTTTTTTACACATGCAGTGATAGATAGATCATCAATTAACTATTTATAATGATTCTAATAAATAAATTTAAAAAAACTGATATTCACTTAACAAATGCCGTAATATGCTTTTGTGTCGTCATATTTTCAACGGTTGGCCTCAATGGTCGAGTGGTAAGACGATCGACTACGAATCCAAAGGTCTCGGGCTCAAACCCGGTGTGCGGCAATAACTTGTATTTAATAAATATGTGTCATAACACATTTAATTCATAAAAAATAATAAAAAGTATATTTGCGACACGTCCAGTGGTAGATACTCTAAGCATCGCCCTGGTGAATGACCACCATTCAGAATCGAAACGTTGCTTGAAATGGCTTAAGCCGTGTTTGGTGACCAGATCTGAGTAGCCAGATACTTCCCAACCTTCCTCTTCTTAATCTCTTTATCCTCTTTACTACTTTCAGCCTCAAAACATACCCTATATGGGGATGCTATAGTCTCACTTGCTCTAGACGGTTGGGAGCAGTTGAGACTTTTGTGCGGTATTGATATTTAAAAAAAAACGCTTTTTTCTCAGTTTCATCTTTTTGGGGTTGGACGCTTTCTGCATGACTACGTCCAATTATTCTACAGCCTTCTAGAAATATTGCATGCCAGGGAACTTTCAAACTTGGAGGATTTTGTTTTAGCAGAGTCAGCAATTCGCGTTGATATTATTGAGAAATCAAGAAAAATACTGCCGTTTTGATATTGCCCGATATAAAGCTGGTGGTAAGAAATTATTGCTTTTATTTTTTTAATATTTACTTTACAGATTTTTTTTTTAGAATGACAAACATACCCTGGTTGAAAATAACCTAGCAATATTTAAAAAAAAAAAAACTCCTACTACCATCATAATAAGCGGAAAATGTGGCTTTTCCAATGAAGGATCCTTGGCCAGCAGAGGAATTGAACCCACGACGCCCGGATGGAAATCCGACGAGTTTGTCCACTCAGCTACTAACCGGTAATTCAACCTCAATGGCATGTAGCAGGTATAGGCATTGCAAGGAATCTTGAGTCAATTACAGTACTTACATAGATGCATTGCTTGCATACAGCATCGTTCAAACTTTAAAAAAAAATTCCAGAAAAAACTAAAAAATAAAATTAAGAAAGAAAAATCTTTCTGTTATTTTTTTTTTTATTTTCAAAAAAAATAATTATATAATAATTTTCGCTAATAACAATAACTAGGCGTAAGCAAGACATAAAACTGTTTCTCAATGACTTTTCTCAGGGATATCATGGTCAGAGCTGATTAATATGCAACAAAACACACAATCCTAAATATGTGTTGTTCGCGATATACTTCTGAGAGCGATGTCATTGAGAAGAGTCATTGAGAAATAGCATTTTGTTTGTATTTGTTGATCATTATTTAATTAATAAGTTCAAATACAAGCTAAAACGACCGAATTTTTTTTTTATATTTAAAAAGCATCTAAAAATCTAAAACACAAATTGAAAAACAGAAAATAGCAATAAACTGACAAGAACAATGGTCATGTCCGAGACACGAATAAATCATAATAATCGTGTCTCGGTCATGACCAATTTTTTTTTGTCTCTGATTTTTTTCTGTTTCAATTTTGTGTTTTAGATATTTGATATTATTTAAATATTTAATAATAAACAACCATTAATGCTTCAAAGATAATTCCAAATGAAATGTTTTTTTTTTTATTTCCCTTTTTTTTTTAAGTCGACTAACAATTATTAAACATGCGTTATGCAAGCAATGCATCTGTGTAAGTAGTGTGTTTTTTTTACTCAAGATTCGCTGTGATACGGAAAATTTTCCACAATGGTTATAACTACTTTTTACCCGTGTAAAATCAGGGAATGTTACTTGACTTCCCAATGTGAAATTGAGAAATTTACTTTCCACAGAATAAATAAATATTAGTTGCTTCTACCTAATTTTACTTAAGCTACATTTTTTTAATGGCCCACAAAAGTAAGCCGTATGAATTCACATTTCAAATATAGAATAAAAATAATTTTCTGGTATAGTATTATTTACTTACTTTTTCGCTTGTCTGGATTTGAAAAGATTATTTTTACAAATTGATTACTTTTTAACCCCTTGTATAGCGGAGGGTCTCCGAGGACACGCAACATTTGTATCCGTTGAGTGCCGGCGTGTTCTCGGAGACACGCACATTCAACACTATCTTTTCACCCGTTTTTATCCTTTAGAACCTGTTGTTTGCATATTCAAATAAATTGTAAGCACTTGTCAACAAAATAATTAATCCGTATTGATGTTTTGCGTTGTTTTAAATTCTGTGCAAGTCGAATAATAAATACTTGATGTTTGCTTCACGTCAGTGCGGCAGAAATAAATCGTTTTTTTAAGTGACATTACTGTTGATATTTACAGGAAAACCATGAAAATGTATTTCAATTTGGAAGGAAATGTATTCAAACATATGAAAATATAATACAACGACAAAAAAATCTTTACATTTCTTAACTAAACTTTTTTTTATAACATGAGCGAAAAAAAACTGACTCTGAAAAAAAAGTGGCTATTCTTGAAAAACCACTTGTACCATTAACATACAATTTGATAAATACATAAACACATTATCTGAGAAGATAACATAGTTTTATAAACCACAAGTGAGTTATTACGAAATAACATCGATGGACTTTTATGCCTGGCGCACGATCCAGAGTGGTAGATACTCTAAGCATCGTCCTGGTGAAAGACAACTATTTAGAATCGAAATGTTGATTGAAATGGCTTTTGGCGTGTTTTGTGACCAGATTGCATAGCCAGGTACTTCCCAACTCTCCTTTTTCCCTCATCTTCTTCCCCTTCTCAGTACCTTTAGCCTCACAACATACCCCAATTGGACGAAGTTATGCAGAAAGCATTCAACCCTAAAAAGAAGAGAAAAAGGAGTTTAAAAAAATATGATGATAAAAAGCCTTAATATGCGTCATGGGCATTTGTTTAGTGAATATGTTTTAATAGTGTTAATTTTTCCTTTATGAGCATTTTTGTAAATATGTAATGTTTAATCTATTATTGTGTTTTTTTATAAAACGTATTTCTTATTTTACCCTACATTTTATAACTTTTTAAACTTTTTAAATTTAAATCAAATATCTGCAATGTGGGTTAGTAAAAAAAAAATACAGAAAATTATTGCATTTGGAGCTTGGATGTTTTCAGCCGATACACGTCTTGTATTTATCTACAAGAAAACATGTTAAACTAGATTTTGGTAAATTATGAGTTGGACGCTGTCGAGAACAGTTGGCACTCATTTGACTCTTGAATACAATAAAAATATTAAAAAGTGTCCAGGTCTGAGTACCCTGATACATTTTCATTTCCATTCTTTCATATATTGGGGCTGCCATTGTTTCACTGGCTCTAAACGGTCGGAAGCAGTTGGGACTCTCGTGCGTTACTAAACGGAAAGTTGTACCTTTCGGGAATCCGGCATTCAAAAGGTTGATACTAGCGTTGGGAAAAATTTCAATGTTTTGTTAATGCTTCATGAATTGCTAGTTCTTTAAAATGAATTCTTCGCAGCGAACACTTTAATTCACGGTGAACACTTCAAAAAAACACGTCTTAGTCGGTAGAGATTTAAAAAAAGAACTGGAACTGGTTCCTCGCCGACACAAAATTAATTGTCGATAGAGATTTGAAAGTGGAACGAACTGGAACTGGTTCCTCGCCAAAAAAATACGTACTAGTCGGTAGTGTTTGAAAGTGAAAAGAACTAAAACCGGTTCCTTGCCAAAATGAAAAATTACTACTCGGTAGAGATTTGAAATTGAAAAGAACTGGAGCTGGTTCCTCGCCAACATAAAAAAGTACTAGTCGGTAGAAATTTTAAAACGAAAAGAACTCTCAAAAAATTACGTTCCTTCAAAGTACTTTGAAGTCGAACTTCGTACTTGAAATGAAGTACTTCTTTATAATAATAATAATAATAATATTTTTATTAAATTTCTTATACATGACAAATTTTTTGAATTTAATGCATATAAGAAATAATTTAATTTTTTCACAAAATAAATACAAATTATAGTAACAAAAAATAAAATTTAAAAAAAATAAAATTTCAGGCAGTGGTGATGATCAGGTCAATGAGGAGGAACTCTTTCAAGAATCAATAGGATTTCACTTCTGAATCTCTCCTCACTGACATGAAATAAGTCGATATCGGAAGAGATTTTGTTCAGGAGCAAAATACTTCTCCCCACCGGCAAGAACCATTGGCAGGTTGGTCTTTGAAGGGGCTTATGGGCTTTGAAGTTCAACTTCACAACTAAGCTGCTGAAAATTGAAGTAGTTCTTTGTAATCAAAACTTCTATTGAAGTATTTGTTCAATGAATTAAAATGAATGAACGCTAAAATGAACTACTAACTTCAATTGAAGTATTTGTTCAATGAAAAATGAATGAAGTAGGAGCTGCTGCCAAAATAAGTAGCTCTTTTAGAGCGGTCACGACGCTAGTTAATACTTACTTCAGTTCCAATTATAAAATCATTTCTAAGTATGTACGTATCCACAGGGAAATTGTATTGTTTTATTTGCTACAATGGCTATTTACGGTCTCTGAAATCTTACATATAATTCTCTAAATAAATTCACTCGCCTATTGTCTGTTTGATTCTTTTTAAGACAACTAATTGGATACGTAACAAAGAAGAAATAAAAGAAACAGAAACTGTCAGCGCGTTTCTTTCTAATGTCTTCTTTTCAACCTTACTTTACTTTGTGTCCATCTAATCTCTGAGTCTCACAACTGAGGCGTCCCTTGTGACTTTGTGGTCAGAATTATATGTGTAATCCAAGTAATTAATTAAAGCATTTAGATTAACCACCGGGCAGACAATCTCCAGACGTCTTTTTTTTGTTTTATAGTGAATAGCGCACAAGAATCCCAACTGCTCCCAACCATCTACAGCCAGTGAGACTATGGCATCCTTAGCTGGGGTATTTTGTGAGGCTGAAGGTAGTGAGGAGGGGCAGGAGATGGGGAAGAAAAAGGTTGGGAAGTACCTGGCTATTCAGATCTGATCACCGAACGCGGCTAAAGCCATTTCAAACAACGTTTCGATTCTGAATGGTGGTCTTTTACCAGGGCGATATTTGGAGTGTGAACCACTCTGGAACGTGCTGCAAATATATTTGTTATTAGTTTATATGAATTAAATGTGTTGTGACACATATTAATTAAATACAAGATATTGGCGCACGCCTGGTTTGAGCCCGTGACCTCTGGATTCGTAGTCGAGCGTCTTACCGCTCGACTATGAAGGTCGTCATAATCTAGGCATAAAACCTCTCGACTCCTAGGTCGCAGGCTGTAGATCTGCTCAAGACAAGGGTCTCGTAATCGAGCAGTTCGGGTATTTGAGTCGCAGGTTTAAATTTCGGGAAAAGCTATAAACTTACTTTTAATAACATATTGTAAATTTGCACATTAAATTGAAATAAAATAATTTAAACTATATTTGCACCACGTTTCAGAGTGGTAGATTCGAAAGAATCGAAATTTTGCTTTTGATGGCTTTAGATGTATTCAGCAAACAGATCTGAATAGCGAGGGAGGTACTTCCAAATCTCCCTATTGCCCAACGCATTCCCTTCAACCTCACAACTTCCCCCATTTAAGTTACTGGATATTTGAAGATTTTTTTTATTAATTATTAGAAATAGAATATCGATCGGGATCGAAACTCGAACTCTGAACCTCTAATATATCCGGGAGTAACGTCTCTGCCCATTGAGCTGCCGATACCTTATTAGAAACCGGTATTTAATCGATCTTATACTTTCAGAAAAATACTGGTATTATTTTTATCAATTTTTTCCGATATAAGCTGCCATCTTTGTAATGATATGCAAAGCTTTTCCCGAGCACATATTGAATACCTAGATGATGTCTTCGATAAACCATCCATTTCTAATTACTGAAGATCTTTTGACTTCTTACAAAGTCTTTGTAGTTTCTGGGTTCTTCTGTTTTACATTTACGTTGAGGATAATTTATCCTAACTAACTAACCATCACGCCGTTTCCCCGCAGGGGTAGGCAGAGAGGACGGACCGTCATATAACTCTGTCTTGGCACACACTCCTTGCTTCATTTACATTCATACATCGTCTCATACATACTCTTCTGTTATTCTGACTCTTCACAAGGCCCGATTCAAGTATTTGGTTTACTTGATCGTGCCATGTCTTTTTTCTCGGGCGTCCCTCGACTTCTTCTTCCATTCACTTTCGCATCGTATATTCTTTTCACACTCCTTTCTTCGTTCATCCGCCTTACATGCCCAAACCATCTAAGCGTCCCTTTAGGGCGGATTTTTCACAAAAACGGCGCTATACAAATCGTCCAAATATTATTATTATTATTATTCACAGCATTCAGTCTACTTTCATCCTTCCTCTGCCAGTTCCATGCCTGACTGCCATACATTGGGGTTAGTATAAGCACTCCATTGTGGACTGCTAGCTTCGCTTCTTTGGACATTTTTTTTTTATTTGCTCGTTCAGTCCTCCGTTAATGGAGTTTCCTGCATTCACCCTTTTTTTTATTTATTTTTTTAATTTATCGTATTTCAATAATTAATATAAAAAATAAAAGCATACATTTTTTTAATTATATTTTACTTTTTTCTAAATATATGTTATTATTAATTTTCTCCCAAAGGTTGACAGTTGATCTTTAGTCAGTCACATCAGACACTTCTGTCATCTCATCTTCGGCAAGATTAACTTCGATTGAGTTCTGTATAAGAAAAATAAAATACGAAATAAAAGTTATCCTTCTCGCGAAGCGTGACATGTTTTGTAAATGAGTGGGGGCTAAAGGTTACAATTAGGGTATACTTATGATGTCAAGAAAGAATAACCGCAAGAGGACGGTTAGGTACTTGCTTGGAGAGTAACGATATAAGGAGGTTTAATATTTTTGCCCAACCTATACAAATTTGCGATAAATACTTTTATCTGGGTCTTCTGTCGTATACCATAAGAGAGAGAGAGAGAGATAATAAAAGTCGTCACATAATATCGCAGCACTTCTAAGTATGTAATTATGTTCTCCGTCCGCGCAAACTTCACATCATCGACCCGCAATACTTACAACAACGGATTTTGATGTTATTTCCTATATTTGTGTTGATTAAAATACTTACAGTGGCCATACAAATAAATTAACATGATGGTGATATGTGCTATGCTCGAATGTTCAAATAAAAGTAAACAAAATTATAAAACATCGCTTTTCAGAGGTGTCTCAACAGTCTTAAATATTTATGACCAAACTTTAGAATTTTCACATTTTTTATAATATAAAAACCTAAAATCAACAAAAAGCTTTCATCATTATTTAAGCAAACTTTCGGTTATTAGTGTTTGTGTAATATTTTGACTTTATAAATCATTTTAATGGTGTATTAATATTGTTTTGTTTAATGTATTCTAATATGTTTATTAAAAGTGCATGAATTCCACGTGGGCGATAACTAATAGGCTATCCAACACCCTTTTATATATCTTTATCTCTTTCTATCGAGTTAGTATAAAGTCACAAATCCTGACCACACTGTTTTGAAAAGGTACCCTCTCCCTGTCCTCAATGTGCCCTTTATCTCAGCAAAGCCCCCGAACGGAGTTTGGGACCCAATTTT
>JAGWCC010001781.1:0-23663 GCA_022651775.1 Drusus annulatus
AATTTTTTAAAAAGTTTTATTTCCCCGGTTTTTTTTAAATTTTTTTAAAAATGTGTTTAAACATTCCTTTTAAGGTTTTTTAAAAAAAAAAGGGCCTTTAAAGTGTGTTTTTAAAAAGTTTTAAAATCTCACGGGGGGAATTACTTTGAAAATAACAAATTTGGGATATTATGAGTTTTATAAATTTAAATCTAATTAAATTTAAGTTAGCTTATAAAAAATATGCTTTTTTATAAACAATGCCTAACTTTAGTGAACCTTATCTCAGGTAACTCTTTATATCAATTTAAAATAAAATAAAATAAATCAAAACACTAATCTCAAATTACTCTTAAACTCATGCCATAAATACAAAAAAATATTTTTATTATGGTCATCATTTTAAAAATTAAAAGCTGTTTGATTTTATTGGCAATCAATTTTTCTTATTTATAAAAAAGCCATTTATAAAAGTACTTATACCCACAAGATTTGGAGATACTGTGGGGCGATAAGTATGCGAAGCCCGATGAGCTTACACTACGTGCGTGATTCAGGGGAGAATACGAAGCCGACAAAGTAGTTGCATCCTGCAAGGAGATCTTCAAAGGTGACGGGTATAATACTATCAATTTTAATTAACGTATTTTTATTGAGATAGATATAATTATATTAATGTAAAATAACAGCTTAGTTAATGAAAAACTTTTTATGAAAAACTTTATATTGCTTTTTTAGCGACAATTAAATAAACTTACTTTAAATAACAACAGATTGGAACTAGAATATGTATTTCCCACATAGAATCACCACATTAATATATGCATTTTTTTTATTTTCATTAATAACACCTCATGCAGCCGCTGTGCCAAATGAAACAGAATTTGAAAAAAGTACTAAAAAACTTGGGGACTGGTTACTTGAGTGCGAAAAAAATGCAGTACAAGAAACCTGTGTAATGTCGCAGACAATACTTGAACCTAAAGAAAAAAAATTTGAGATAGTTCGAGTAACTATTGGGCGTTTTGAGCAAGAAAAAATTGGCGCTATTAGTAGTGCGCCACTTGGTGTTGCGCTAATACCTGGCGTTGAAATCAAGCTAATAGATAGTGAATCTAAAGAATCCAACCTTACAGTATTAGTTATGAAAAATGGAAAAAATTTTCGTGAAGAAATTACCAGTTTAAGCTACGAACGTTGCCTAGGAACAAGCTGCATATCAGGATTCCCCCTTGACGACAATGAAATAAACCGTCTTAAAAAAGGAAAAGCTTTAAAAGTTACAATTTCAACAAGCCCAAACCTTCAAGATGATATCATCTCAAATCTGTCACTTACAGGTTTTACTGCAGCGATAGATGAAGTAATGGCTAGAAAATAATGCGCTAGCAGTTAGCTATAAAAAAGTATAGAATATCTCCCTTTGTAAATCCTTTATTTGATTACAGACCTCTTACGTTTAAATAAGTGAAAATTGAAAATACAGTTTAACTTTTTATAATTTATTGATTTAATTAAAATTTATAAGGCTATTAATTATGAATATTGTTCAAATTCTCGAACAAGAAATGATGACTCGCGAACTTCCTGCATTTAACCCTGGCGATACAATCGTTGTATACGTAAAAGTAAAAGAAGGCGCACGTGAGCGTTTACAAGCTTTTGAAGGTGTTGTTATTGCAAAAACTTCTCGTGGCTTAGGCTCTTCTTTCACAGTCCGTAAAATTTCTCATGGTGAAGGTGTGGAACGTGTATTCCAAACATTCAGCCCTACAATTGAAAAATTAGAAGTAAAACGCCGTGGTTTAGTTCGCCGCGCTAAATTATATTATCTTCGTGATCTTCAAGGTAAAGCGGCTCGTATTAAAGAAAAATTAACACGTCGCGCTTAATTGATAATAATTTATTTATACAAGTAAATAGATGAAACTTATGAAGCCCTAGAATTAAGCTAAGCTATTCTAGGGCTTTATTATTGATTTATTTTAATAGCTTTCATTATTTGAAAGAAAATCCATGAAAATAATTCTATGAAAGAAACTCTATGAAAATAATTCTTAGAATCAGCGATGGCAAGCCTGGTCATGATAGCCAAAGCATTGGATTAACAAATGCTCTATCTGATTTGATCACAGAAAATAATCAAGTTTATGAATGTTTATATCTACCTAAATCATTATTAATCAAACTAATCCTTACTAAACTATTGCCCATAAAAATAAAATTAGCCAATTTACCAGAAGTGATCTCTTTAATTCTAAAAAATAAAAAAAATAAATTAATTATCATTGGTACAGGCCATCGTACACACTTAACATTATTAATCTTGAAATTTTATTGTAAAGCAATAGCAATTGTTTTGATGAAACCTAGCCTACCCTGTTTTCTCTTTGATGCATGTATCATTCCTCGCCACGACAATGTGCTTGAAACTAAAAATATTATACTTTCTGAAGGTGCTTTAAATTCTATTAACACACCTAATACAGCCAATAGTTTTTTACAAATAACCAAAACTAATCAAGCTATTATTTTAATTGGTGGTGATAGCGCACATTTTGTTTGGGATCAGCATCACATTATTAATGCAATTATTACATGGGCTTGTCAATTACCTTCAAATATGAAGGTAATTTTAACAACCTCAAGGCGCACACCTAAATCTTTTTTAGCAGACTTACATATCGTGCTAGCAAATAATAATTTGACTCACATTAAAATTATTCCACATGAATCAACCGCTTTTGGATGGATTGCATCACAATTATTAGCATCCAAATATAGTTTAATTACAGAAGATTCTGTTTCAATGATATACGAAGCACTCACTGCTGATGTAAGGATCACTTTAATTCCTTTGAAGTTTAATAAAGGCAATAAAATTGCAACTAACAATCGATATTTAGCATGTCATCAGTTACTTGATTTTTTGACTGATGACTCGTTAATGAACGTCGACTTATCTAAAAATACCCAAGTTCTACCTAAATTTAATGAGGCTTATCGTATTGCAAATGCATTAATTCTTAAATTTAATTTATAAACTGATGCCATGCATTCTTCAGATGAAGCGTGTTGAAGCTGACAATCTGTCTATGTCATTGCAGGCTAGACCCGCAATCTTTTCTTACGTATGAGATTGCGGATCAAGTCCACAATGACAGGAAATCTTTTTAAGAGAGAATATACCCAAAAGATTTGAAGATCCTGAGAGGCGGCAAGTGTACGAACCCCGATGAGCTTACATTACGTAAGTGATTCGGGAGAGAATACGAAGCCAACAAAGTAGGATCTTCAAAGGTGACAGGTATATATTCAAATAGATAAATATTGTTGGGTGGTTACAAAAGCCTAAGGTTTTTTAAATTTTAATGAAAATTTCTATTATGTTTACTAACTTTCTATTTAATTACTTTATTTAATAATGTGAGCACTTATGTTTAAAAAAATAAAAAATAATATATCTACACATAAGACTTTTAGCCTTATTGGTGTATTCATCATATTTTTAAGCTTTATGCTATTCCCTTTTAAACAAGGACTACTCAATGGAAGTACAACGTTAATCGGGCTCATTGGATTATTTTTTTTAATATTTAATTTTAAAGCTACTTGGGTTATTTTTAAAAAATCTCAAATTCTATTCTTTATGGGACTATTTTACTTACCTCTTTTAATTTCCCTACCTGACTCATTTAATTTGGCAGAAAGTTTAAAAACTTTCTTCGCATTTTCCAGGTATATTGTTGCAGCAAGCTTTATTTTATATTTATGCCAATCTAGCAATAATATGATTATATTAGCGCGCGCGCTCACTTGCTTAATGTTATTTTGGTGTATTGATGCCATTATTCAACTCCTATTTGGTAGCAACTTATTTGGCATGAAATACGATGGCTATAGAGTTACAGGCATTTTTACCCCCAAATATCATCTAGGCTATATTTTGGCACTACTCAGTCCTATTTTTTTAGAGACTGTGAGGCGTGATTTTTTAAATCATAAAATCAAACGCTTTTTAATTATTCCCTTGCTGGGAATACTTGTTGCAACAATTATTATTTCAAATACACGGGCTGCTTGGTTAAGCTTTGCTATAGGCTTTTTACTATGGGGATTTTGGAATATATTCCACAAAAACATATCGCTTAAAGTTGTGATTAGCTTCATTTTTGGCATGGTTTTAGCTGGAGCGATCGCACTGCAAGTGCCTTCGGTTCAAACTCGGATGCAACAATCTGTAAAGGTTTTTGCAGGTGACTCACACAGTATCGATCAAGCATCATCATCTCGGGTATCACTTTGGAAAACTGCGTTATCAATGTATAAAAGCCACCCAATTAATGGTGTTGGTGTTGGTGCATCTTATGATGCATACGCACAAAAATCCTACATTGAAAGAGGCAATCAAGATTTTGCCTATTTCCCACATTTATTTATATTAGAAGTGATGCTCGAAACAGGCACAATCGGCTTATTAAGCTATATCGTATTTTACTTAGCAGTATTTTGGGTGATGATCAGACAAAAAATTCAAGCTGAATGGATGATCGTTTCCTGTGTCGCTTTAATGCCTTTTAACACACATGTCGCCCTTTATGGCAGCTATGCATCTAGTTTAATTTGGTTCCCTTTATTGATTGGTTTAGGGCTAAGATTTTATAACAAAACGTATTCTCTCCAGCCCTAAATGTAATACTAACGTAATACTGATGCTGTCATTTAATTTTTCTATAGGTAAATCATCCGTGTCATCATTCAAATCACAAACATTACATAAACCCGCCCATGGTGCTTTTTTTATGATAATGGCAGGTATTGCGTTTGCAGGGGTTAATGTATTAACGCCTTATGTTGCAGAAATATTAAACATGCGTTCAGGATGGGTTGCTTTCTCTCAATATTTAATTGCTTTATTTTTTATGCTGCCGTGGATTTTAAATCAAGGAATTAAAAAAGTATTAAAAACACAATATTTTTGGAAACACTTTTGGCGCATTATCATGGCTGTGATTGGAATTCAATTATGGGTCAAAGCCTTATCAATACCAATTCCAATTGGCCAAGGGCTTGCTCTTCTGATGGTATCCCCACTCTTTGCAACTTTAGGTGCAATATTATATTTAAAAGAATCAATCAATACAGGAAGAAGTATTGCGCTGCTCGCGGGTTTTATTGGTGCCTTAATTATATTAAATCCATGGTCTGAAACTTTTAGTACAGCGATGTTATTTCCTTTATTAGCTGCATTTTTTTGGGCATGTCATTCAATTATGTTAAAAAATTTAGCTGACAAGGATAGCTCTATAACAATGGTCGTTTATTTATATCTATTAATAACGCCCTTTAATATATTATTAGCATTAACAGATAATTTAAGTGATTTCAATCGGTTTGAAGTACAGTTGCCAACCAACAGCACATTATGGATATTTATCGCATTAGGTGCTTTAACAGCACTAGCACAATATTTTATTGCTAGGGCATATCATGTCGCAGATGCTGTTTTCATTCAGCCTTTTGATTATTTTAAATTGCCTATTAATGTGGTATTAGGCTATTTATTTTTTGGCTGGGGTGTTAATTGGCTATTTATTATTGGCGCTGGTCTTATCGTTGGTTCTAGCTTTTTTATTACTCACATTGAAGCGCGTATAAACAAGTAGTTAATTACTTATTGAGGAACATTTATTAACATAGGTAAGTTCGCATCACCTTTGAAAATCCTATTTTGTTGATTACATATACTCACCCAAATCACGCACGTAAGGTAAGCTCATTGGGATTCGTATACTTGCCGCCTCGCGGTATCTTCAAATCTTTCGGGAATATAAATATGCATCAAAATAATAGTTTTTATATTTAATCTAACACGTTAAACGGGAACGAGTAATTACTTTTGTTGCAATAATTTAATTCTTTCCAAAGCTGGTTTCATAATTTCATTGGCATTTTTACATTCAAGCGTTACTGCTTTAATGTCTTTCTTAGCGTTAACCAATAAGTCCGATTGCATTTTTTCCCAACCTGCTTTATCGGGGATGCCTGGTGCGCCAGCAATTCCTGGTGTTTTTAATACAACTTCCATCGTCGCAATAAATTCATTACATTCTGTTGGCAACTGTACGGTATCTGTCACAGTTTTTTTCTCACAAGCACTTAATAATAAAGCAAACATTGAGAGCATCAGTAACTTTTTCATTATTTATTCCTATTGATTTTAAATTTAACTGGAGAATTATATCGTTTTTATTAAAAAAATTTTTTTAAATAAAAAATTAATAAAAATATGGGCGCATAATTAACGAATCCAAGCTTCATAATATATACCCGTCACCTTTGAAGATCCTGTTTTGTTGGCTTCGTATTCTCTCCCAAATCACGCACGTTCTGTAAGCTCATCGGGGTTCGTACACTGGCAGCCAAAACAGTATCTCCAAATCTTTTGGGTATAGCTATCACAAATATGCTATAAAAAATGCTATAAAAAAAATGCAGCTTCAATTAATGATTGAGTATAAGGATGCTTTGGATTACTAAAAAGCGCTGCCGTGATATTTTCCTCAATGATCTTGCCATTTTTTAAAACAATTACTCGATGACAAATGGCTTTAATAACGCTAAGGTTATGACTTATAAATAAATAACTTAATCCGTATTTAGACTGTAAGTTTTTTAAAACAGCAATCATTTGCTTTTGAAGCAATAAATCTAAGGCACTCGTTGGTTCATCTAAAACGATTACTTGTGGTTTTAAAATGAGCGCACGTGCTAAATTTATCCGTTGACGTTGCCCGCCTGAAAATGCATGAGGGTAGCGTGTTAAGCAAGATTCATCTAATCCAACATCTTGCAAAATCTCTTTAATTTTATGATCGTACTCGATTTTTGATAAATTATTATAATGAACCTTAAGCCCTTCCCCAACAATATCTCTGATCATCATTCTAGGGTTAAGCGATGCCATTGGGTCTTGGAATACAATTTGAGCTGTTTTTCTAAATATTTTTAACTCATTTTGATCAAAATCAAGAACGGATTGACCAAGATATAAAACTGATCCTGTACTTTTAATAAGCCTTAAAATAGCCAAAGCCAATGTTGTTTTACCTGAACCACTTTCACCAACAATTCCTAAAGCTTCTCCTTTGGCTAAGCTGAAAAAAGAAGGTTGCAGAATAATATTGGGCGCTTTTTTACTAAACCATTTCTTCTTACCCACGCAAACACTTAAACCCTCGATTTTAATTAAGGGAATTTGACTCAAAAAATCTGTATTAATGGCAACTGCTTCACCTTCAGGATGTGCTTTGATAAGCGCTTTAGTATAATCATGCTGTGGATTACTTAAAATATCTTGCGTCTTGCCTTGTTCACATATTTTACCTAATTTCATCACAATCACATCATCCGCAATATATTTAATCACATGCAAATCATGGCTTATAAATATCATCGCAAGCCCTAATTCAGTTTGTAATGCTTTGAGTAAATTTAAAATCTGTTTTGCAACGGTGACATCTAACGCAGTTGTTGGTTCATCTAAAATTAACAATTTTGGCTTACATGCAATCGCCATTGCAATCATTACTCGTTGGCGCTGCCCTCCTGACAAAGTATGAGGCAATCGATTATATTCAATAGTTTCAAGCCCCACTTTTTTAAGTAAACTATTAACCTCCATCTGTCTTGAAGATGCATTCATGCTGGTATGCTGCCTAAGCAACTCTTCAATTTGTCGCCCAATTGTATGCAATGGATTAAGTGATGACATGGGTTCTTGAAACACAAACCCGATGTGTTTGCCTAAAATGTTTTCCATTTTTTTAGAAGAAAATAAATTTATATCTTGATCTAAAAACATTATCTCATCAGCATCGCGTTGAATCTCAGGTGCAAGTAACCGACAAATTGCAAGTGCAGTGAGTGTTTTACCAGAACCACTTTCACCAACAATCCCCAATGTGTGCTTTGCTTTTAAGGTAAAATTTAAATTCTCAACCAAATACGTATTAGACTTGTTATTGGGGTTTTTAATATTTTTTGCATCTTTGTCAGTAATATATAAATTTAAGTTTTTAACAGATAAAATAGACATGCATGCGCCTTTGTTTCATAGATTCGAGTGATTAATACACCGTATACGTTTTGCGTAGTATAAATCTTATGCAGCCAAGAATTCAAATTGTGATGCAAAATAATAATGTTATGACTCAAAAATAGAAAACCTATTTAAAAACACAAGACACACTGAAAAGGATACACAAAAAAAATACACAAAAAAATATACAAAAAACACAATGTATTTTCAATACGACTAAGCTATTAATTAAGCCTATTAATTAAACCCACAATAGAGATATTACTATGAATCACCCAATATTAAACCCAGATATTACCGATGAAACATTACAAATACAGTTTCAAATGGCACGAGATAAAATTGACCAAATTGACCAAACGTTACTAAAATTAATTAACGAACGTGCAAAGTTTGCACAAAAAATAGGCGCGATTAAACATCAATTAGGCGATACACAAATGTATCGCCCTGAACGTGAAGCACGAATTTTAACAAAACACATGAAAAATAATACAGGCCCTATTCCTAATGAAGCGGTAGGACGCTTATTTCGGGAGCTAATGTCCATTTGTTTAAGTTTAGAGAAACCATTAAATGTTGCTTATTTAGGACCAATAGGCACATTTACAGAACAAGCTGCATTGAAGCACTTTGGCCATTCCATTAAAGGTCATCCGCTCAGTGGAATTAATGAAGTTTTTAGAGAAGTAGAATCTGGCAACGCTGATTTTGGCGTTATTCCTGTTGAAAACTCAACCGAAGGAATGGTTAATTACACATTAGATTCTTTTTTAAATTCACATTTATATATATGTGGTGAAACAGAGATTCGCATTCATCAAAATCTAATTTCCTTTGAAACAGATTTTTCTGAGATCCATACTATTTATTCACACCCTCAATCTTTAGCGCAATGCCGTAATTGGTTGGATAGTCATTGCCCGCACGCAAATCGAGTCACGCTAAGTTCCAACGCGCAAGCCGTAAAACGTGCACAAAATGAACCAAATTGTGCAGCAATTGCAGGTCAAAATGCGGCAGAATATTATAAAGTACCAATTCTCAATTCACGCATTGAAGATGAACCCAATAATACAACCCGATTTTTAATTATTGGACAAAAACCTATCCCCCACAGTGGAGAGGATAAAACATCTATCTTGGTTTCCGCCAACGATCGCCCTGGTTTGTTATTACATTTAATCGCGCCGCTTGAAAAACATGGCATTACGATGACAAAACTAGAGTCTCGGCCTGCAAAAAAAGGTTTATGGGGATATGTTTTTTTTATTGACATGCTAGGTCACACTGATGATCCTAATATTAAAGCAGCTTTAGTCGATATTGAAAAAGAATGCAGTTTATTTAGAGTACTTGGTTCATATCCAATCGCTCGTATTTAAGCATGTTTTAATACGCCACAAAATGATACAGATAAAAGCATACGCCCAAAAGATTTGAAGATACTGTTTTTGCTATCAGTGTGCGAGTTGCCGATGAGCTTACACTACGTGCGTGATTCGTCCGAGTATGCGTAATCAACAAAATAGGATCTTCAAAAGTGATGGGTATATACCTAACAGATTTGAAGATACTGAGAGGCGGCTTAAAGTATACGAACCCCCGATGAGCTTACAAATAGTAAGTGATTCGGGTGAGGATACGCATCCAACAAAGCAGGATCTTCAAAGGTGATGGGTATAAATAAAAAATATAAAGGAATGAGCGTGACTCGAAGTGTCTATTGGTTTACTATCGTTGGGCTATCTGCCTTGGGGATACATTTTTTTTTAGTAACAAAACTATTTGTACCCTTTGGTATTAGGCCTTTATATGCGAATATTGGTGCCTATATTATTGCTTTTCAGGTGAGCTATTTTGGGCACCGCTGGCTCACTTTTAATGCAAATTTATTATCACATGGGCGAACATTACCGCGCTTTATCATCGTTTCTTTATGCGGATTTCTACTGAACCAAGCGATGTTTTACTTATTACTTGAATTCACATCCTTAAACTACGCAGTGGCGTTATTGATCGTATTATTGAGTGTTGCCGCATTAACCTTTATTTTTAGCAAACTTTGGGCATTTCGCAAAACATAAGCACCATTTAAAACACAAATAAAATAAATCGTATGCCCGTGATAATGAAAAATACAATGAACATTCCAGAAGATTTTCACCCAGATCTCTGACCAATATAATTGCATCGGGAATTTTAAATTTAAGCATAAAAAAATTTTGATATATCAAAATATTGCATTGATATATCAAAATAAAATATAAATTCAAAAACGAATATGCCTTTTATTTAATTAAGCATATATTTAATTAAGCTTATTCAATGCATCTTGCACGCCTTTGGCGTAATCAGGATGAATTTTTGCAAAATGTGCCAATTGACGGTCAATAATAAACTCTGGAATTCCATGCATATGCGCAGCAAAATTTTCATATAACCTTTGTTTTTGCTGACGATCAAAAAGCGCCCACAATGCTCTTGGCTGCGAGTAATCATCATTACCATCACGATGATTATAGCGATCAGCATCTCCTGATATTTTAAGCGCTGGCTCCTTAATACTTGGATTTTCCACAGGACCATTAAATGAATTAGGTTCATAGTATGCATCAGGATTTTTTTCATTATTATCAAAAAATCGCATTGCGCCATCTTTATGATAATGGTGAACAGGGCACTTTGGTTGATTGACAGGCAATGCTTCATAATGTGTCCCTAGGCGATGTCTATGCGCATCAGCATAACTAAAAATACGAGCTTGCAACATTTTATCAGGTGAAAAGCCAATCCCTGGAACAACATTTGAAGGGCTAAATGCAGCTTGTTCGATTTGTGAAAAATAATTGTCAGGATTTTTTTATTTAATTCAAGCACACCAACTTCAATCAATGGATAATCGCGATGTGACCATACTTTAGTCAGATCAAATGGGTTAAATGATGCTGTTTCTGCCTCTAATTCAGGCATAATTTGCACATACATTGTCCATTTTGGAAAATCACTTTTTCAATACTACTGAATAAATCTTCTTGGGTACTCTCACGTGATTTACCCACAATAGACTCAGCTTCTGCATTCGTATAATGGCGATGTCCTTGCTGTGTTTTGAAATGGAACTTCACCCAAAAACGTTCATTCTGTGCATTCCAAAATGAAAAAGTATGCGAACCATATCCATTGATATGACGAATATCTGTTGGCAAACCACGATCAGAAAATAAAATTGTAATTTGGTGTAGTGACTCAGGGCTCAAAGACCAAAAATCCCAAGCAGCTGTATTTGAACGAAGATTTGTTTTTGGGTGGCGCTTTTGCGTATGAATAAAATCAGGAAACTTAAGCGGATCTCTGATGAAAAAACAGGGTATTATTGCCAACTAAGTCCCAATTGCCCTCTTCAGTGTAAAACTTTAATGCAAAACCTCGAACATCACGCTCGGCATCAGCAGCACCAGTTTCACCTGCAACAGTTGAACAACGTAATAATAAATCAACTTTTTTGCCTACTTGATTAAATATTTTAGCGCAAGAATATTTAGAAATATCATGTGTGATGGTGAGTGTTCCAAACGCACCCAACCTTTAGCATGAACAACGCGCTCAGCGATTCGTTCACGATTTTGGTGCGCTAATTTTTCAAGCAATTGCCAATCCTGCATTAAAAGTGGACCTCTGCTACCCGCTGTAAGACTGTTTTGATTATCTGCAATTGGTGCACCAGCAGTCGTTGTTTGATAAGTTTTATTATTCATACACAATTCACCTTTTAATAAAAAAATTAACTAGATTAATAATCTAACAATGATTCCATAAAAATGATAATAATTTTTATTTATCAAACTAATAGATAATTGAATATTAGTTATACCCAAAAGATTTGAAGATACTGCTTTGGCGACAAGTATACGAATCCCGCTGAGCTTACATAAAGTAAGCGATTCGGGTGAGAATATGAAATCAACAAAGCAGGATCTTCAAAGACGATCGGTATATTTATATTTATATATCAAGTGCGTCCCATATATTCGCGAGTCTCTGTATTAACACGAATTTTTTCACCCACTGCAATATACTCAGGCACTTGAACCTCCAATCCTGTGCTCAAGCTCGCTGGTTTATTACGTTTAGTTGCAGATGCCCCTTTAAGCTCAGGCGCTGTATCAACAACTTCAAGCATAACGCTTTGCGGTGGCTGCATTGCAATCGGAGTATCGTCTAAAACAGACACAAAATAGCCTTCTAAACCTTCAACAATAAATCCCGCATTATCCCCAACAATATCAGGGGATAAAATATACTGCGTATAATCTTCAGCATCTAAAAAAACATAGTCCTCTCCATCCATATACGAAAACAAAGCTTGACGACGCATTAAATCAACATCATTGACATCGTCATCCGCTCGTAATGATAAATCAAGTTTTTGCCCATGCGGAATGGCGAACATTTGAATTCGGAAAGTTGTATTACCCCCACGCGCAGTCGGTACAGAACGCTCAATATCCCGAACACTATAAATCATGCCATTGTGTTCTAAAATTGTGCCTTTTTTTACTTCATTTGCTTTCATTTAAATAGTCCTCATGTTTTTGGTCAAAAAAATAGTATTGATATACCCATCACCTTTTATGTTTCCAAATCTTTTGGGTATAGAGATATTAGATCATTAAATATTCCGTTATTTTTGCGAGATTGACGCAAAAATAAGATAGAATTATGCATCATTAAAATGTATTCAGTGAACGTAGTAAGTTATTTAAGACACTATTATAAGGAATTTTTATGCAATATATTAGTACGCGTGGGCAACAATTACCGCTACAATTTTCAGATACCGTTTTATAAGGTTTATGTTTTGATGGTGGATTAGCCATGCCACAGCATATTCCAAGTGTCTCATTTGACACACTTCTACAATGGCAAAATCTGTCGTATTCTGACTTAGCTTTAGCAATCATGAGCCTATACATTGATGATATCAATCAAGCAGATTTGAAAGGTATTTTAGACCGTGCATACACATCTAAAAAGTTTGGCAGCGACCAAATCATCGAACTAAAAAAACTCAATGAAGCCCGCTATATTATTGGTCTATCAAATGGGCCAACCATTGCCTTTAAAGATATGGCAATGCAATTTTTGGGAGAATTGTTTGAATATATTTTAAATAAAAAAGATCAAACCGTCACAATTGTCGGTGCAACTTCAGGTGATACTGGCTCAAGTGACATTCATGCAATGCGAGGAAAATCACGCATAAAAGTATTCATGTTGTCCCCTCATCAAAAAATGAGTCCCTTCCAAGCCGCACAAATGTATTCTGTAACTGATTCAAATATTACTAATATTGCGGTAAAAGGCGTATTTGATGATTGCCAAGATTTAGTTAAAGCATTAAACAATGATCATGCATTTAAAAATAAACATCATTTAAGTGCTGTTAACTCAATCAATTGGGCGCGTATTCTGGCTCAAATGGTGTATTACTTTAAAAGCTATTTGGATTTAGTGACATCTAAAAATAAAGCCATAGGCACTTTGATTGATTATGTTGTCCCATCTGGCAATTTTGGTAAATATTTTGCAGGGGTCATGGCAAAGAAAATGGGATTGCCAATTGGCAAATTAATCTTAGCGACCAACGAAAATAATGTGCTCGATGAATTCTTTAAAACAGACATTTATAAACCTAGAAAAACTAATGAGGTACACCAAACATCAAGCCCTTCAATGGATATTGCAAAAGCATCTAATTTTGAGAAAATTTCATATTTAATTTTTGGTGCTGACAAAACAGCCAAACTCATGCAAGATATTGAAAAAAATGGATATTTTGACTTATCTCAAGACATAACATGGCAAAATGTGAAGCAAACATGGATTGTTTCAGGCAGCAGCACACATTTGGATAGGCTAAACACAATTAGACAAACATATGAAAATAATACAGTAATCATTGATCCACACACTGCTGATGGTATATTTGTGGCTGATCAATATAAGGGAGATAACATTCAAGCATGTTTAGAAACTGCTTTGCCAACAAAATTTGAAATCAGCATTCAAGAAGCATTAGGCATAGTTCCCAAGCGCGCTGATCATTTTATTGGTATTGAAGATTTACCACAATATTGTGACGTGATTGAGAATAATGAAAAATCATTACGCGATATTATTGACGCTGCACAATTAGTATACCCAAAAGATTTGAAGATACTGCGAGGCGGCAAGTGTACGAATGCCCGATGAGCTACATTACGTAAGTGATTCGGGTGAGGATACGAAGCCAACAAAGCAGGATCTTCAAAGGTGATGGGTATAAGTAAATTTTAAATTAAAAAACGCTATTTAACATCAAATAAAATGTTAAATAGTGTATTGAGTCTCTAAACTTTATCCATATTTATTGGGATTATTCAGCTTTGTCTAGCCGACTCTATATAAAACATCGCCTGCATTAATATTGCCAGATTTAGCCTGCCCAGTAATTTTGCCCATATCATCTTCATTTAAAAGAATCACTGGTGTGACAACTGATTTCGCTTTTGCTTTTAAAATTTCCAAATCCAGCTCAAGGATAACATCACCCGTTTTAACACGTGCGCCTTCTTTCACTTTAGGTGAGAAACCTTCCCCATTTAGTTGCACTGTATCCAAACCAACATGGATCATAATTTCTACGCCAGAATCAGATTGAATGATAAAAGCGTGATGTGTGTGAAATAATTTAGTGATGACACCATCAAAAGGGGCAACCACTTTATTATCAGTTGGTTCAATTGCTAAACCATCACCAACTGCTTTTTCAGCAAAAACAGGATCTGGTACTTTTGTCAAATCAACGACTTTCCCTGTAATTGGCGCAAAAATAACCGTTCCTACTTTGTCACTTACTACTTCAGGTGTTGCCTCAGAAGTATTCCCTTGCATCATTTTTAAAAAAGAATCAAAAATGCCCATACATTGCTCCATATTAAATAATATTAAGTAAAAGATACAAAAGACGATTAATACCAATATGAAGCACAACCGTTCTATGTTGTGCCATTATACGTTTTCAAGCTGCTTTTTGTCTGCAGTTTATAATTATAAATTGACTAATTTATTTAAAACTTGCAACGCAACTCAAAAAATTATGTGCCTATACCCAAAAGATTTGAACATATTGTTGGGTATACAACATTGTTTAACCTGAACCCCATAAGGCTCTATCAACGATTGCTTTTGCTTCATTAAATCTATCTAAATAATTCTCGGATTCAATTTCAACATATCTTATTTGATGTTTATCTAACAAACGTTTGAGTATATTTTGAAATTTTTCTCGCTGCTTCTGACTACCCAAATGTCTTAAACCACCCTCAATACATTTTGTAATATTTTTTAAAATAATCACAACATCAAAACGCAGTTCTGCAATCATCGCATCAAAAAAAGGCGATGAGCGTCCTTCGTATGTCATGCAAAAAGCCTGTATCGTGACAAAATCAGTATCGACAAAGGTTATTTTATTCGCGTATTTAATTGCATGATCAATATAAGACTGCAAACCCTGTGCAATTTTAGGGTAATCAGAATATTGCAACGCTTTTTCATTCCCCCCCAAATGCTTTATCACGTACTCTCGCCCATATTCCCATGTTGAGCTTGTATTAAAAATAGCTGCTAACTTATGAACAAGCGTCGTTTTACCAGCACTTTCACTGCCTAAAATAGCGATTGTCTTTGTAAAAAATGGGCGCACCTCTTTAGGAATAAAGCGCCAATATTTAAAGGGATTCGTCCGTATATCTGTGGCTGATACATTAAAGAAACCTCTTTCTGGATCAACTAATTCAACGGGCAATTTAAAGTAGGTTTCATATGCAATTTTATCTTGCGTTTCACTACTAAAAATTAAATCGACTTCAATCCCCTCTTTTGACATCAGTGATTTCGCACGCTCCGCCCAGATCTCCCAACCATTTGGGTAATGCGGTATACCATCTTCAATCAAGTGATGTATTTTAATCTGTTTTTGTTGATATTTAAAATCTGAAATAACCACCGTAAACGATCTTGCGGCGTTGGCATTCGTTTCATTTTGCTATTTTGATACAGCGCCGTATCACGCAATGTATCTGTACATAAAAACACATGCAAGATATCTACTTTACTAAATGCCTCATAAATCATATTAATATGCCCTGTGTGAACAGGATAAAACTTCCCAAAAATTACCCCTACTTTTTCATCAGAAGGCGCTGTAATTCCTAATGCCTGATGAATCGCAGATAATTTATTTGCACTTGGATTTTTAATTAACCCCTTAACCAACTGATTGTAATACGCTCTTGAAATATCAGCATGTTCACAAATTTGAGCAACCTGAATTTTTTTTTGTTTACGTGCACTTTGTATATATTCAAAGCTCATACTTCACCTTATTAACGTGTTATTTCACGTAATTCTACAATGATTTTCATTAAATATGCCACGCTTAAGAAATCCTTTAATCGCAATAACATCAAATATGCCAAAAAAATTCTAGTGATCATCACCCACAGACTTATCCACAGAGCTATCAAACTATTTATAGACAAAATATGTGGAAAACCGATTTTAAGCGCAAATTTAGTGAACTCAAGCGATGTTTATTCTATCCAGTAATATGCATTTCTATTATGCTTATCTGACTTACGCGACGCTTCAGACACAATAAACAAATGCCCTCGTTTGGTATCAAATAAAATAGGTCCTTGATAATATTTACCTGACAAAGCATGCCATTTTTCTAAAGCGGGGAGCTTTGATGAAGGGGGCAAAAAAGTTGGCCGCCGAGTGATTTGATTCTCTGATACTTTAAACCCCAATAAATCAGGTAATTTTTCTACCTCTTTTGACTCAAAAGCCAGCCAGAGGCATAAAACCTGATCGCGGCAATATTGAATACCTATATTACTTGCATCAAAAGGAAGCCATTCAGGTATCCTTTGCGCTTGTATCAATGTTTGTATCTCAGAATCAGCATAAGATTTAAAGTGATATTGGGGATATTGTTTAGAAGCTAAAGTGCTCCGCACCGACAGTACTGAAAAGAGTATGAGCATCGTAAATAACGCCATAACAATAATAAAAAGATGCTTTTTATTTTTAAAATCAACAAATTTCAATCTCATTACTTTAAGCCCTTTAAAGATTTATTTAGCAATTCACTCTTTAACAATTGCTGATAACCCACATGGTTTTTAGCAAACTGATATGCCACTCTGCCTGAACGTGATCCACGAGAAATCGCATATTGCAATGCCTCAGTCCGCACCGCTTCATCTAAAACACACGCACCTAAATCCATCAACCAACCCTCTACAACATTTAAGTACTCAACTTGGGTAAATGGATAAAAAGTAAGCCATACGCCAAAACGTTCGGACAAGGATATCTTCTCCTCTACAGCCTCAGAATGATGTAATTCACCCTCTTCATCTGTATACGTTCCCAAATTATCCCTCATCATTTCTGGCAATAAATGACGGCGATTAGAACTGGCATAAATTAAAATATTTTTAGGTGGTGCATTTAAAGAACCATCTAAAATGGCTTTTTAAAGGCTTATAGGAAGGATCACCCAACTCAAAAGATAAATCATCACAAAAAATTATAAAATAAAAAGGTAGGCGCTCTAATTGATTCAAAATAAATGATAGCGATGATAAATATGCCTTATCTACTTCTATAACACGTAATTTCTGGTCTGAAAATGCAGTCAAACACGCTTTAATCAACGATGATTTCCCTGTTCCTCTGGAGCCTGTCAGTAAAATATTATTTGCATCAAAACCATTAACAAATTGTCGTGTATTCAAAATAACTGCGTCTTTCTGACGATCAATGCCTTTTAAATCATCAAATTTTACATGGCTAGGATTCATAATTGGCGCGAAATAATGTGCATTACTTTGCTCTGTCCAGCGACATGCAACGACAGTATCAAAATCTGGCAAGGCATGTTTTACTGGTAAAATTTGTTCTATATTTTGATTAAGCCTTTCTAGTTGCTTATATATTTCATTTAGATTCATTAGATTCCTATGATGTTAGTTTTTATAATGTTTAATTTTTACATTAATAATGAGAATTCCAAATATTTTTAAGACATTTTTGTGACCACTCAGCGGGCATTAAAAAACCTTTAATCAGTACTTTTTATCACGATTTTTATACCCAATCTTTTGCATTAATTGCTCACCACCGACCAATAAACAAGGCGTAATAAGCAATGTTAACACTGTTGCAAAGCTCATACTGCCTGCAATTGATGTTGATAATTGTGTCCAAAATTGGGTAGAGGGTGCGCCAATACTAATTTCACGGTCAAAAATATTTAAAGTAATTTGTAACACCATCGGCATTAACCCTAAAACCGTGGTTGCAGAGGTTAATAATACGGGCCGTAAACGCTGTGCACTCGCGCGTAAAACAGATTCAATCGGATCTTGGCCTGTTGCACGAATCTGATTATAGGCATCAATCAATACAATATTATTATTGACCACAATCCCTGCCAGCGAAATGACCCCGATTCCCCCCATAACAACACTGAATGCTTGATGAGTAACCAACATTCCTAAAAAAATACCTGCTGTTGAAATCACAATCGCACTCATCACTAACGCGGTTTGATAAAATGAATTAAATTCCGTCACCAATACAATGACCATTAAAAACATGGCAATCAAAAAAGCACTGACTAAAAATTGCATCGACTCTTGCTGATCTTGATCTGCACCTTTCAGTTTTAAGGTCGCGCCTTCAGGTAATGGATTTTGCTTTAAAATGGCAATCGCTTTTTTCAGTTCTGTATCGGCTAATACATTAGGCTTTAAGCTCGCCTCTATTTTAAATGACCGCAAACCATTTGTTCGATTAATCACACTTAAGGCGGGAACAGGCACAAGCGTCACAAAATTTCTTAAAGGCATTTGTCCTTGCAATGTCCCAATTGTCATCATATCTAAAGTATCTAAATGGCGATCTTCAATGGGCAACCTTGCGCGCACATCAACCTCATCTGTGACATCAAACGGCCGATATTTGGCTAAAGTAATGCCTCGAGTTAACATTTGAACTGTATTTCCCAATGTAACAATATTGACACCAAACTTAGAAGCCTCTGCACGATTCACTTGTAACTGCCATTCAATCCCCTCTAGTGGGCGATTGTCCGTAATGTCTTGCAAAGTACCTAAGCTTTCTAATATGTCCCGCAATTGCGCAACCGATTGCTTTAAAATATCAAAATCATATCCAACAATCTCAAGCTGAATCGCAGCACCCGAAGGTGGGCCCGAATCTGGCGTGTCCATTGTGATCACAATGCCTGGAATATCTGCTGCTTTAAGGCGTAAATTCTCTAAAATTTCATGGGCAGGTTTTCGCGATTGCCAATCAATAAATTCAAGTTTTAATACACCGATCACATCCGTTGCTATCTTTCCATCATTGCGATTTTGCCCAATCACAGAGGTATACACTGATTGAATGCCTGATTTTTCAGCAGGCTCAGATAAACTCAGTTGTTCAACTTGGCGCACTATCTTATCTTTTTCATAAATAGATAAATCACCGCGTGCATGAATTTGTATCTGAGCAAAGTCAGGTTCTGTTTTAGGAAAAAACTCAACCCCTCGCCCAAATATGCCATAAACAATATAAATCAAAATCACCATGCCAATCACACCGAGTAAAGTTAACCAAGGCCGATATAAATAGGGTTTTAAAAACCGTAAATAACGCCCCAACATAACGCCAATTTGATTTAAATCACCTGATTCAGCCAAAGTCATATCTGCAACTAATTGTGCTTCTGTGTGCCCCACTTTTCCAAAAATTCCGCCTAAAACGGGTAAGAAAATAATCGCCATCACCCAGGATGCAATTAAAGTAATCATGACCGTGATCGGAAGATATTTCATAAAATCTCCCACCATTCCTGGCCAAAAAATCAACGGTAAAAAGACCACAATTTTAGTCAATGTCGCGGAAGTAATTGGCCAAAACATACGGATTGTTGCATATTGATACGCATCTCTTGCAGGCATGCCTTCTATCATTTTCCGATCTGCCAACTCAGAGACAACAATCGCATCATCCACCAACATTCCAACGACTAAAATTAAGCTAAATAAGGTAATCATATTCAAAGAATACCCCATTAAATCAATCACAAATATTCCCATCAAAAAAGAGCCTGGAATGGCAATAGAGACCAATAAAGCGGAACGAGTGCCTAAACTTGAAATCATAATGATCATGACAATTAACACCGCCGCAATCACATTATTTTCTAGATCTGAGACCATATCTTGGATATTTTTACCTTGATCTTGCTGAAATTCTACTTGAATAGAATCAGGCATTTGCTTTTGAGCCTCAGTGATCGTTTCTCTGATCAATGCAATTGTGTCAATAATATTCGCGCCGATCCGCTTTGAAATCTCCAATGCAATGGCAGGCTGGCCATTTAAACGCGCTAATGAACTTGGGTCTTTATAAGTGCGTTGCACTTTAGCAACATCCCCCAATGTAACCACTTTCGTGCCTGTATTGGTTTTGGATACTTTAATGGGCGTTGCTAAAAATTCATCCATTGTTTCAATCGTGCCTGGGATTTTTAACGTCAATTTACCTTGTTCGCTTTCCAAGCTACCTGCCGCGATTAATTGATTGTTATTATTAACCAAACTAACCACTTCTTGTAATGTCAATTGATAGGTTTGTAGCACCGATAAATCTACAATCGCTTCTACAACATCTTCTCGATCCCCCGCAATCTTAACCTCCAGCACGCCATTCACATTTTCTAAGCGTGTTTTTAAGTCTCGCGCAATCATTAACATTTCTCGTTCAGGTAATTCTCCCCCTAACAACACATTAATAATGGGGAAACGTGCCACATTAATTTCTCTAACGACTGGTTTTTTTGCACTTGTTGGCAAATTTCTGACCGCTTGATTCACTTTATCTTGCACATCCTGATATGCTTTATCGCTTTGAAAGCCTGCGGCAAACTCTAAAATAATAGAACCATGCCCTTCTGAGGCAACCGAACGTAATTCTTTTAAACCTTTCAGATTGGACATCTCTGTTTCCAAAGGTCTCAACAATAGGCGCTCTGAATCTTCTGGTGAAATGCCCTCCAAGCTGGCAGATACATAAATAATCGGAATCGCGACATCAGGTGCAGACTCTTTAGGAATATCAAGGTAACTGAACAACCCAACTGTACATAAAAAAGCAAGGCTTAAGATTGTCATGCGTGAACGGCTAAAAAAAAATGCAATCATTCCTCTCATTTATGCGCACCTTGCTCTATAACTTGTTTAGCTATCTGCTCAGCTATCTGCTCAGCCATCTCTTTAATTGCTTGTTTAACAGATGGCTGCATAACATTCGTTTTAATCATATTCCAAACAAATACAGCCTAAAAAATCTTCTTTGCCATGATGCTTGTTTGAGTATTTTCATCTGGTAATGCAACTGCATCGACCTTTTCACCATCTGTTACAAACCCTGCACCCCGAATAATAACGCGTGCATCATCTGGAACACCTGAAATCCACAAACTACTTGCATTTGTTTTGACTCGTGTAATTGGTAGATATTCAACATTATTTTTTGTATTTACAATTTTAACAACCAGTTGCCCTGTTTTATCTTGCGCTAAAATCGCAGGTGAAATTTCAATCGCTTATTTGGAGTCCAATGTAATACTCAATCGAGTACTTAAACCAATACGCGACATATTTTTTGCGTTATCCAATGCAAATTCAATTTCAAAAGTGCGGCTCTCATTTTGAGCTGAAGGGGCAATATTACGAAGGCTCCCTGTCAATTTAATACCATTTAATACCGTTGCCCAACCTTTTGCGCCTAAACGTAATTGCCCAATTTCTGATTGCGGTACAAATGCTTTCACAATTAAAGGATCCACATCCACAAGGGTTAAAATAGCATCTCCCATACGCAATAGTTGCCCAATTTCTGGTGGTGTTGTTTCAATGATGCCTGAAAAAGGCGCTCTAATATTTGTGCGTTCAAGTTCAATCCGCGCACTTTCTAAATTTGTTTTCGCGCGGCTTAATGCAGCTTTCATACTCTCAAACTGAGTTTTACTTTTCGCACCTTTTAAAACCAGTGTCTCATTCGCGTTATAATCCAAAGTAACCGACTCTAATTCACTTTTAGCCTGTTGATATTTAAGCGAACGTTCATCTTGCTCTAAACTTAATAACAATGCCCCTTTCTGTATTACTTGGCCGCGCTTAACATACACCTTTTGAACTTTAGCGACAGTTTCAGATTGAATATCAACACGCCGATTAGGTACTATTTCACCTTGTAAAATCAATTCCTTATAGACCAATTGATTCTTTGCATTTTGCACCAATACTTTTTGCAAGGGCTTAGCCAAAATAATATCATTTTCAGCTTTTTCAGCTTTCTCAGCAGCCTGCTTATGGGATAACAAAGGCTTGGATATCATCCAAATTAAAACAACACCAATAATAGTCAATGGTAAATACACTCTGGGACTAGAAAAATACGCTTTCAACATAACCAACACCCTGATATTTAATAAGTTTTTATAATATTCAATTCATATAAAATCCAATTACTATTTTTATTTAAACTTGGATTATTTAAACTTGGATTATTTAAAAATTGGTATTATAAAGGTGAGTTCAATTTATTTATTACTTAAATTACATTACACATGCTCTAAGAGGTTTTTCATGAATCCTATTCAACACGCAGATACAATTTTATCGCCACAATTTATTTTAACAATCCAACCAAAACAAGTACTTGAAAATCATTCAATCGCAATTGTGGCGGGAAAAATTGTCGCTATTTTTACAAATGATTTACTTAACGAATGGCATTCAAATAATATTATAGATCTTCCTACTCATACAATTATGCCTGGATTAATTAATGCCCATGCGCACAGTGCAATGAGCTTGCTACGCGGTAAAGCTGATGATCTAGCCTTAATGGATTGGCTACAAAATCACATTTGGCCTGTAGAAACAGCGCACGTTGGAGATGAATTTGTATTTGATGGCACGCTCATTGCCATGGCAGAAATGATCCGCTCTGGCACAACAACCGTGAATGATATGTATTTTTATAATAATGCAGTTGCCCGTGCTGGTAAACAATCTGGAATGCGTACATTTGTTGGCTGTTCAATTTTAGAATTTCCCACCGCATATGCACAAAATGCTGATGAACACATTCAAAAGGCACTGAAAGAAATAGATGAGTTTGGCGCTGATCCATTGGTTAAATTCACATTGGCACCACATGCACCATATACAGTGGCTGATAGCACTTTTGAAAAAATATTTGCCATTGCAGAACAAAGGAAACTACGTGTTCATTGCCATATACATGAAACCGCATTCGAAGTAGAAGAATCTATTCGTTTACATGGGGTTCGCCCTTTAAAACGCCTTGATAATTTAGGTGTATTAAATAACCGTTGGATGGTCGCACATATGGTGCATTTAAATGATGAAGAAATTCAATTTGC
>JAGWCC010001782.1:0-20665 GCA_022651775.1 Drusus annulatus
TTTGATTTAAAAAAAAATTTAGCGAAAAACCCTTGGGGCATTCCCGGTTTTTAAAAAGTTTCAAAAAAAGGGGTGGAAAACTTTGTTAATTTTGGGCGTTTGTTTTTGAAAAAACAATAACCTGGTTTTTAATATTTTCCCCGAAAAAACAAAAAGTTCCCCTAAGGCTTTCCCCTTTTGGGGGTTGGAAACTTTAAAAATTTAAAAATTTTTTATTTGAATGGGGTTTTCCAAAAACACTAATTAATTTTTATTTTAAAAAGTTGTATTTAAAAACAAAATGAAATAACATTCCCATCCCCTTTCTTGGTATTCCTTTTAAAAAAATTAAACCCTTTTTAAATTTAAAGGGTAAATTAAGTACCCTTTGGCCCTTCCCGGAAAAATTTAAAAAAATTTGGGGGATATTTTTGTAAATTTTAAATTTTTATAAAAAACCCCCCTAAGGCAGGAAAAAAATTTCTTTTAATTTAGATTTGGGGTTTTTTTGGGGAATAAATTTGGGGGCTTTTACCGCTTTGCCCCCTTTGATGATTTTCCCCCTATCTGTTAAACTATAAAAATTTCCTAATTGATGGATACATTGAAATGTATTCACACGGTTGGGAACTTTCACGGCTTTCACGTGTTGTATCAGCACTTGCACGCCTTGGCATTGCGGAGATGCTCTACTGCGAAGATGTACCAGTAAGCGTAACCATTAACGAAGTTGTGGAGCTTGCCAAAAAATATTCCACACCTGAAGGTGCAAAATTTCTTAATGGTTTCCTTTGCAGCTTTGTGCGTGAGCAGCTACCCGAAAAGATGAATGCCCACCCACACACTATCCTTCCTAAATTTATTGATGATGAAGAAGTTGAAGGTACTATAACTGCTACTATTGATGATGAAGATGCCAATACTATAAATGCTAATATTGATGAAGATTTTTCTGATACCACATTGGACAAGCCTGATATTTTAAATATGGATAACTAAACTTTATTGCAGAGTAAAATACACCACATTAACAATTATATTTAAGGTGATGAACCAATTTATGAGCAAGATTACTGTAGTGAATTTATCACAGCTTAACCGATATATTGGCTCTGTGCTTTCTGCACAGGAACCTTTAAAGAACATATTTGTTAAGGGTGAGCTTTCTAATATCAATCAACATTTTAAAAGTGGGCACATGTATTTTTCGCTTAAGGATGATAGTAGTGTTATAAAAGCTGTTATGTTTTCACAGCACTCATCCCACCTTAACTTTACCCCACTAAATGGTATGCAGGTTATTGTGTGCGGTGCAGTAAAGGTTTTTGAGCGTGACGGTTCTTATCAAATATATGCAACAGATATCCAACCTGATGGTGTTGGTGCAATGTATGTGGCAGGTGAACAGACCAAAGCTCAGCTTCATGCTCTTGGAGTATTTGACAAGGATAAGAAAAGAATGATACCACCGTACCCCAAGCAAATTGCAGTTATAACCTCTGGCTCTGGAGCAGCTTACCGTGACATTTTCAATGTAATTAGTCGCCGATACCCAATTGTGGAACTGTTGTTTTACCCTACTGTTGTACAGGGAAGTGGTGCTGAACATTCAATAGTGAATAGTATAAGGCAGGTTAATAAAGACACTACTGCTGATGTTATTATACTTTCACGTGGTGGTGGTTCCTTTGAGGATTTGGAGCCCTTTAATACTAAGGGGGTTGCACTGGCAATACGTGCCAGCAATATTCCTGTTGTTACTGGTATAGGTCATGAAACAGATACTACAATTGCCGACTACTTTGCTGACCTGTTTGCCCCTACCCCATCTGCCGCTGCGGAACGTGCCACACCAGACATCTACTCTCTTTACAGTATGGTTAATTCCTATTCCCATCATACCAAAAAAAGTATGACAAGGAAACTTGGACAGTACCGTACTGATACGGTAATTTGTGGGAAGGCACTTCTAAACTCTACACCGCAGAAAATGCTTGAAAAAAATAGGAAAAAGCTTGACTTTCTATGTGAGATGTTGGATAGAAGGAAAAAGTTGCAAACACAGTGCCTACACAATAAATTGGAGCATTACCACCAACTGCTTACTAGCCTTAGCCCACTTAAAAATTTTGAACGTGGTTATGCTATAGCTCGCAACTCCAACCTTGATATGCCCACTTCGCAACCCCCACAAACTGGCGATGTTATAACTGTATTTACCAAAAATCATACCATAACCGCCACAGTATCCAGCATTCAAGAAACTACATTATTAGATTGGCTTGAATATTTAACCTATTATCAAGCTAAATTCATAATTTATTTTACTATAAATCTTTCTCTATATTTTAAAACAACTAAAAGGAGGCTCATATATGACCGAAGGTTTAAGTTTTGAGGGTGCACTGAAAAGATTGGAGCACATTGTTACTGTTTTAGATTCGCGGGACATAACTCTTGAACAATCCCTAGAGCTATACACTGAAGGTGTGCAGCTTTTAGACTTTTGTAATACTACATTAAATAACGCTGAACTAAAGGTCACCGAGCTTTCCACCCAGCAGTATGAAAATGATTGTGATGAGGGGTAATATATGAATTTTGATAGTCAACTCTCCTACTTTAAAACCCTTGTGGAAGAACAGCTTGAGCTTTCCCTCCCTGCACCTACTTTTCCTGGTGTTAAAGTTGGGGAGGCTATGCGTTATGCTTGCCTTAGTGGCGGAAAACGTTTACGTGAAATTTTGGTGCTTACTTGTGCTCAGTTATGTGGATGTGATCCTAAATCTGCCCTACCTCTGGCTGCCAGTGTGGAGATGATTCACGCCTATTCCATAATACATGATGACCTTCCCTGCATGGATGATGATGATATGCGACGTGGCAAGCCCTGCACGCACAAAACATATGGCGAGGATATTGCACTGCTTGCAGGTGACTGCCTCCAAAGTTTAGCCTTTGAAACTATCCATTTGTCAAACCAACTAAGCCCAGATGTTATTAACAATTGTAGCCTAACCCTTGCACAAAGGATTGGACATACTGGAATGGTTACTGGGCAGGAACTGGATATATCCTCTAACCCTAACATCACAAAGTCCGAACTGGAGCAGCTACATTTACTCAAAACTGGTGCATTAATACGTGCATCTATCCTAATGGGTCTACACGCGGGTAATGCTTCTGACCAACTATGCCTAAAAGGTGCGGATTTTGCAAACTATTTGGGGCTTTGCTTTCAAGTAGTTGATGATATCCTTGATGTTACCAGCACACCACAGCAACTTGGCAAACCTACAGGTAGTGACCAGAAGGCTAACAAAAAAACTTATGTGGACATTTTAGGGGTAGAAGGTGCTACGCAATATGTATCACAGCTTTGCACATTAGCACATAACAGCGTCACCGGCACCACTTTAGATAATGATTTTATCCACACGTTAGTGGACAACTTAGCAATACGAACATTTTAGCTTTGGAGGAATTAATTAATGCATGTAGCAAAAGTCCTTGTTAGTAACCCTATTGTAAATATTTGTTTTATATCCTGGGCTGCTGCTCAATTTATAAAAACTATTCTAACCCTTTTAACTACAAATAAGTTTGTGGCAGAACGTTTAGTAGGTTCTGGTGGAATGCCCAGCTCACATTCTGCAATGGTATGCTCACTTACTCTAGCCATCACAAAGGTGGAGGGTTACCACTCCCCAATGTTTGCACTTACACTCGCCTTTGCTGGAGTTGTAATGTATGATGCAATGAACGTACGTCGTGCCGCCGGTGACCACCCAAAGGTACTAAATCGCATAAAATTCAACATTACTGATGTTAACAAAGGTCTTAACCGTGACATTGTTGAATTTGATATTGAAAATCAGGACACTGAGGAAAGAATATCTTCACCCGATTATCCTAAGCTCAAGGAATATTTGGGGCATACTCCCCTTGAAGTTTTGGGGGGAGCACTGCTTGGTCTTCTTATTGCCAGCGCCTTCCCAGTAATGTAGGTGGTGTGTAAATGAAGATACGTTTAGATTCCGCCATTGTACAACGTGGAATTATACCCTCCCGTGAAAATGCAAAGTCCGCAATAATGTGTGGACAAGTATATGTTAACAACCAAAAAGCTGACAAAGCTGGTACAATGGTCAGCGACTCTGATACTATTGATTTTCGCGGAAACCTTTGCCCTTATGTTAGCCGTGGCGGATTGAAGTTGGAAAAAGCAATTACCTCTTTTAACCTCAATCTTACTAATTCTGTTTGTATGGATATTGGTGCCTCTACTGGCGGCTTTACCCACCGCATGTTACAAAATGGCGCCTCCTTTGTTTATGCAATAGATGTTGGATACGGTCAACTAGCATGGAGCCTTAGGCAGGATGAGCGTGTTGCCTGTATGGAACGCACCAATGTAAGGTATCTTACCCATGAGCAGGTTCCACAAAGTGTAGATTTTGTATCAGTTGATGTGTCATTTATATCGCTTAAGCTTATTTTACCAGTAATTATGGACTTCCTTAAGGATGGCGGGTGTGGTGTTTGCCTCATCAAGCCCCAGTTTGAGGCTGGACGTGAATAGGTTGGCAAGAATGGTGTGGTTCGTGACCCCAAAATTCATATACAGGTCATCCAAAATGTTATCTCCCATGTTGTATCCTCTGGACTTGCACCACTTGCGTTAGACTATTCCCCCATTACGGGTCCATCTGGCAACATTGAATATCTTATTTACATCAGTAAATCTTGGGACGCTGCAAATATTAATCTTGAAGATATCCAATGTTTGGTGGAACTTTAGAATTGCCAAAAGGAGGGCTAGTTTTGAAGGTTTTTGTAGTTCCAAATTTCAGCAAAACTGATGCCATCTCCATAACTAAACTTTGCATTACCACCATTATACAGCACCACGCAACAGTGTTAATGGATATGCACTCCCTAAAACAACTAGGTCATATTGATGGTGTGGTATTTGAAAGTTTTGATATTCCGCTACACAATTGTGATATCATCCTATCTATTGGTGGGGATGGTACAATAATTCATAATGCTAAACATGCAATTGCTGCTGATGTTCCTATTGTTGGGGTAAATACTGGACGTCTTGGTTTTCTTACCGAACTTGAACCCTCCGATATCCCCCAGTTGCTACCACTTATTCTTCTGGGTAACTATACGCTCTCTACCCGATGTTTGTTACAGATTACTGGGGTAGTAAATAATATAACTTTCAATGAACTAGCTATAAACGATGTTGTGGTAACAGGTGACAAACATGGAATATTGTGTGATATTATTGTGCAATGTGGGAACAGTTTGCTGGACGAAATCCGTAGGGATGGTGTTGTAATATCTACACCTACTGGCTCAACCGCATACTCTCTTTCGGCTGGCGGACAAGTTGTTGACCCTGCCCTATTCGCAATGATTTTAACACCAATATGCCCCCATTCACTTTTTAGCCGTTCAGTGGTTTTAGGGCACAGCAGTTGCTTAAATTTTGCTGCATCACCCTCCAGCCAGTCAACCACACTAAATGTTATTATTGATGGTCAGCTACCAATTTTGGTGGGCAAAAGCTCAACTATACAAATTAACTGTGCATCCGTCACGCTTAAAATGATAAATGTTTCTAAACGTGCGTTTCATGAAGTTTTAAGCCAAAAAATGCGTCAAAGGGGTTAATAATTATGCAAAAGTCAAGTAGTAAATCATCCGCCAGACAGCTTGCTATACTGGAATTAATACAAAAAAATCAAATTGAGACATAGGAACAGTTACAGGAAATGCTTATATCCATAGGTATTAATGTTACACAAGCAACCCTTTCCAGAGATATTAGATATATAAAAGTTGTAAAACATCAAAGCAATGATGGTAAATATTATTACTACCAGCAAGTTACTGAACCAGCTCAGGATGAGTTGCAGGAGCAGTTTGCACGTTTTTTTACAAATAATGCTAAAAGTGTCAGTGTTGTAAATAATTTTCTTGTATTAAAGTTTCTTACAGGTATGGCAAATGCTTGTTGTGCACTGCTTGATAACCTGGAGCTTGAAAGTGTTGCTGGAACAATTGCAGGTGATGATACTATATTTGTAATGAGTATTAATAATTACACAAGTTGGCAATTATTTCAGGGATTAAAAAAAATTTAGTTCCGTTAATATAAAATAAGGTAAGTAATGCTTTCAAAACTTTATGTTGAAAATATTGCAGTAATGAGCCGTGGTGAGATTGAACTTTTTGAAGGTCATAACGTTTTTACTGGTGAAACGGGTGCAGGTAAAACTGTACTAATTGGTGCAATAAACGCTGTTTTAGGGGAACAGGATGAGTTGCAGGAGGAGCAGTTGATACATTAAGATAAACGTTTTGGATACAATAGATGATGGGGAGCTGCTGGTTTCCCGGGAGATTGAACAGTCTGGCAAAGGACAATCTGCCACTGCTGCCCTACTGGTCAAACCTAATCCATATACGCACCAACCCAGTTTAAACAATTTTCTTTATTGATGAAGTTCGCTATTAAAAGTTTCTCACAAATCACCACCTTGAACTGGGAATGAATTGGGGCATATATAGAAACAAAGACTGGATATGCTTAATTTCCAAGTGGAGGAGCTTGATAACCTAATTTGGGCTTAAACTCAGGTTGTTGATAGCTGGAACAATTTGCAGGAATCAATAGTCTTATTTTGGCGGGGAGGATTTACCAGGAATCAATAGTCTGCTATTGGAGCTACTATCCAACCCACAAACATCTGTCAAATATATCCCAGAGCTTGAAAATTATCGTAATGCTGTTGAGAATATGACATATGAGCTGGGGGAAATGTCTAGCGACCTTAGTACACAGCTTGAATACCTTGATTTTGACCCACTGGAACCACAAAACTTAGTACCTTGACCTTATTCATAGCTTAGGGCGTAAATATGGCAACACTACTCAAAATATGCTTGACTATCTTGCAACAGCACAGGCAGAGCTGGAGCATCTTACTTTTCCAGATAAAAAAATACCGACCCTACAGGCTAAGGAACAGTCACAAACTAATATTTTGCAAAAACTTGCAGATAAGCTTACTAGTTTTAGAAAAAAAGCAGCAACCCTCTTTATTAAAAGTGTGGAGGGAGAACTATCATATTTAGATATGTCAAACGTTCATTTTACAGCAGCGTATACCAAAAAGCCGCTGGGGCAATCAGGGCAGGATAATATTGAATTAATGGTTGTAACTAATGCTGGTGAAGCTGCCAAGCAACTTTCAAAAAGTGCATCTGGTGGTGAAATGGCAAGGATTATGTTAAGCATAAAAAATGTTATGGCAAGCCGCGACAGTATTGGTACAATGATATTTGATGAGGTTGACACTGGGGTAAGTGGACGTGCTGCACAGAAAATTGTTGCAAAATTAGCACAGGTTGCCCAAAACCGTCAGGTTATCTGTGTAACTCACCTAGCGCAAGTGGCTGCCTATGGGCAATATCACCACTTTATATCCAAGCAAAATTCAAATGGTAAAACCTTTACAACAATTGATATGCTATCCCGCCAGCAAAGGATTACTGAAATTGCACGTATAATCAGTGGTGAAAATATAACTGATATTGGACTGGGCAATGCTGAGGAAATGCTTGCTATGTGCGGAAATTAAAATAATAATACTGCACATAATTTTACGCAGTATTTTAGGAGAATAAAAATGAATGTGTTTAATGAGTTAAAACGACGTGGATTAATAGCACAGATGAGCCATCCAGAGGAAATAGAGCAGCTTCTAAATGCTGAATATACAACCTTTTACATTGGATTTGATGCCACTGCCGATTCACTCCATGTGGGACATTTTTTGCAACTTATGGTTATGCGACACCTGGAAAATGCAGGGCACAAGCCTATTGCGTTGCTTGGAACTGGCACAACCATGGTAGGCGACCCAACTGGAAAAACTGATATGCGTCGTATGTTAACTGTCGAGCAAATAAACTACAATGCTGATTGTTTTCAACAACAAATGTCCAAATTTTTAAACTTTGATTCTGGTAAATCAGAAATAGTAAAAAATGGTGACTGGTTAAAAGAACTAAATTATATCGATTTTTTGCGTGATGTTGGTGTGCATTTTTCAGTTAACAAGATGTTATCTGCAGAATGCTTTAAAACTCGCCTAGTTTCAGGGTTATCTTTCATCGAATTCAATTATATGTTAATGCAAAGTTACGACTTCTTGCACCTTTACCGTACCAAAAAATGTACAATGCAGCTTGGTGGAAATGACCAATGGGCAAATATTTTGGGCGGAATTGAGCTATTACGTCGTGCCCAGTCCAAGCAAGTTTATGGCATGACCTTTACCCTACTAACAACAAAGAGGGGTAAAAAGATGGGTAAAACCGAAAGTGGTGCGCTTTGGCTTGACCCAACCAAAACAAGCCCATATGAATTTTTCCAGTACTGGCGTAATGTTGCTGATGATGATGTTATAAACTGCTTAAAACTAATTACTTTTGTCCCAATAGAGAATATCGAATCCATGGAACATTTACAAGGAAATGAACTTAATGCTGCAAAAGAACTTTTGGCATATGAAGTAACAACACTTGTACATGGTATTGAACACGCACAAACAGCACGTGACACTGCCCGAGAAGTTTTTGTTGGTGGTGGAAACAGCGATAATATGCCATCTACAACACTTAATAATGAGGATTTTTCCGATGGGTTTATTGGGCGCCTTGAACTGCTTGTAATCACTGGGCTGGCTCCATCAAAGGGAGAGGCTCGCCGACTTATATTAGGTGGTGGTATCACACTAAACGAAGATAAGGTTATTGATGTAACAACTATGATTCCATATGACTCATTTGCTAAAAAAGATATAATAATTCGAAAAGGGAAAAAGGTTTTCCACAAAATTATACTTTCATAAATAAAAACCGTTACAATGATTTAACATTGTAACGGTTTTTTGTATGCTATTTGTGTGTATTATTGGTTGTTGCTTTCTCCAATTACTTGTTCGGTTGGCTCTCCAACATTGCTTTCAGCAATTGGTTGTTCAGTTTGCTGTTCTGGTACCTGCTCTATTTCTGGGATTTGTTCATATTCTGTACCAAAATAGTAGGTTTTAACAGGTATAATATTATTAATAACATCTTTTACTGTAAACTGGCTTTGTTGAGCCGATGTTATCATATTAATATCTGTTACAACAGCTGCTGCCGCAAAAGCCTCTACACGTTTATTAAGTTTTCCTAGTGCAATCGCCTTAACTTCAAGAGCTGATACATTGTATGGGGATGCTTTAATTGTGCGATTTGCTAGTTGCAATGCTTGCTGATTTTCCCCTAAAATGAGCTTCATTTGAGCAAGTCCTGCCAAAGCCTGTACATTGTCTGCATGAGATGCCAATGTTAATTCATAGTATTTCTGTGCATTTTCAAAGTCTTGTTTTTCAAAGTAAGCCTGACCTACAATTGGTAGAGCTAAGGTAAACTTATTATCCATTTCGTAGGCGGCCAAAAGGGCTTGCTGCTGCGATTCTTGAGTCTTTCCGTTGATGTAAACATGAAGTAAAGGCTGGTATATATTTACATCATTAACTAGGGCAGAAAGAGCCTGGTTGAACTGTTCTTCTGTAATTCCCTGTTGCTGTGATAGCTTATCAATTACATCATTGAGGTTTTTAAGCTGGGTCATCTGTGCCCTAAATGGCTCTATAACATCGTTTTGCTGGGTCGTAATGGCTTTGCCTTCGATGTTTGCAGTGTAGAAATCCAGCGAACCAAAGATATCCCCAGAGTTAGAAATGGAGGCGAACATACCTATTGTATACTCCATATTGGTGGGGTACAGATCTATAAGTTGGGTATAATACGCCTGTGCCTCAGTGTAATTCTTGGCGCTATAGGCGGATTTAGCCTTACCTGCGAGGTTTGAGAGGGGGAAAGCTGCGGAGAAAAGATAGAGGGCGCATAAGGAAAATATTACCAAAAGTGCCGCAATTGTTAGTGGTTTGGTTAGGGACTTTTCCGGGTGGGCGGGGGGGGTGGTATCGGTGATAACTGGCTCCTGGACTGTGTTTTCAGGTTCAGGCTGCTCCTGCAATTCCTCAGTATTTTCAAGTTGGGGCTGCTCCTGCAGTTCCTCGGTATTTTGTGTAGTTTCTGACAATGTTAGTGCCTCCTAGTAAAAATTTGACCGTGTAATGCGTGTGATACAGCCATCTACCCTACATTATACCCCAAAAGTAGGGTGCTTGTCAAGGGGGTTTTTGGGGGTGTTCAAAAAGGTGAAATTAGGTGAAAAAAGCCCATATTTTAGTGAAAAACGTGATTTTTTTAATGTTTTTTGAAAGTTTGATTGGTATGTATCATGCAAAGGTTGAGAGGTATTCCCATTGTAAAGGGATTGTTGGTATTTTTTAGTGAATACTCACGGTGATGAAAAGGTACAAAAAAGTGCCTTAAATGTTCCCTATTGAGGGAAAAGTGGTACATAAGTGGATTAAAGAGTACCAAAAAAGAGCAAAAAAGGTATGTTTGGTACCGCTAAATTTGGGCAATTGGAATAAATGAGATAAAAATATCTATATTGGATTAATATAATTTATGTGAATATAAACAAGAACATATGTACGAAAACTGCCCCGCAAAGTTTGAAGTGTGAATATATTTGTAACTATAAAGATTTTAGTAATTATTTAATGTGCATAAAAAGATGGTAATATAGTTTTAATATAATATATATGAGTATAACAAGTGACATTTGGACGCAAAACCGCCCCGCAAAGTCGGAGAGGACTTGACGGGGCGATAGATGTTTAAATTGCGGAGTGCGGTATAAATCTTAGGTTAGTAATTTCTTACTTCTTAAGAGTTACAGCAGCAGCAGCAGCAAGAGAGATAGCGCCAAGAGCAACAGCTAGACCAACAAAGTCAGCAGCGCCTGTGTTTGGGTTGCCAGGTGTTGCAGGTGTTGTAGGAGCAGCTGGAGTTGTTTTAGAAGCATCAAGCTCTGTTTTTGAAGTTACATATGAACCAAGAACAGCAGTCTTGAATGTGTAAGAATCTTCATCCTTGTCACGTGTTGTTTCTAGCTTAACGATTTTGCCGTCAGCCTTAATCTCGTATACGAATAGATCTTCATCAGAGAATAGACGAGCTTTACCTGTGTAATCAAAGTTTGGTTTGCCAGAGAATGTGTAGAACTGTAGGTCAGCATCTGGGAAAATCTTTACGATTTCTTTGTTTGCTTTTGTTGAGTAAGCAAGAGGAAGTTTGCCAGAGTTGTTAACGTTTACTTCGAAGTAGAAAGCAGGGTTGTTTGAGTAAGCAAGACCGTTTGTGATTTCACCAAAGCTGATTTTAGCTGTACCATCAAGTTTTTTGAAATTAATAATAAGGTCGCCATTGTCTAGAGTATTTTTAACATCTGTGTAGTTGAATATTAGACCATCAAGGTTATCAACGCTAACAGTTGTTAGACCAATTATCTTTTCGTTAGACATTACTGCGTAGCTAGCAAGATTTGGAACTTGGGTTGACTTAACATTTGTTGTGAAGTTTAAAGGTGCAGCTAGAGCAGTAACTATAGCAGTTTTATCAGCAGCTGTAGTAGCTGTAATTCCAGTTAGTGTTGCAGTTACAGAAGCAACTGTTACTGGTGTTGTACCTGATACAAGTGCCATTTGTGGTGTTGCACCATTTGTGTTCATAGTTGTGATAAGAGCGTTTATAGCTGTAACACCATTAATACCATCAGTTACAAGTATAGCTGGAACTGTTACTGAAGTTTCAATAGCAGTATTTACACCATTTTTCTTAAATGCTGTTTTGCTGAAGTCGTATACAAACTTAGCACGTTGGAAGCTTGATACAGTTGACTTAGCTGTAAGTGTTACTTTACCAAGAACTGTTTTTCCTGTGTATGAGTAGTTATCCTTTAGTTTGATAACAATTTTATCTTCGTCATCGTTGAACTTAATTGACTCAACATCAGACTTCTTAGGTGTTGTGATATCGTTTGTGATTGTGTAGTCACCAATACGTGCACCAGTGTTTGTGAAGCTAGCATAAACATATGCATTTTCAACTTGTTGACCAGCTGTTGCATCACCAATGAACTTAGCACCAGTTGTGTCAATAAATTCAGATAGTGGAATTTCAATGTCCATACCTGAACCCTTATCATCTGATGTTAGGTTTGGGTAGCCATTGATAGCAGCCATAGCTGGAACGGCTAGGGAAGCAGTCATGATTGCAGCAAGTGCAAGAGCAAGAATTTTCTTCATGTGTAATCCTCCTAAGATTTTTTTCAAATTAACACAGGTGTCTCTCCTCAACCTATGCTTTAGTGCTATTATATAACATAACGGAAACAATTGCAACCCCTTTTTGGAGATTTATTGCATTTGTTTTGTAAATAATTTGTGAACATGGGTGGGAAGGATTGGTGAAAAAGCTATAAAGTAGCTGGGTGTAGGGGTTTGCGGGGTTTGAGTGGATGTATTTGTTTTGAAACTTATTTGTAATATTTCTGTAATAATTAATATTGCTGTAACTTTTGTCGCCGCTCTTCCTTATATAGCATATATTTTTACCCTTGACAAATTGGCGATTTAGGTTTAGCATAGTGACATGGGACGTAGATCTCCACTATTATTAATTTTTAATATGAATTGGAGAGTGTTTTTTTGTGAAAAAGCTAATTAACTCCCCCGAGCTCGTTGAACAGCAGATGCTGGAAGGAATTGTAAAGGCACACCCTGAGTATGTTGCGCGGCTGGCTGGCTTTAACGTGCTGACACGTGCGGAGAAAAAAGTGGGCAAGGTTGCACTAGTAAGCGGTGGCGGTAGTGGGCACGAACCCACCCATGCTGGCTTTGTTGGCGTCGGTATGCTGGATGCTGCCAAGTTTGGTAGCGTTTTCACCTCCCCTACTCCTGACCTAGTTTACGAGGCTATTAAGGCTGTGGACAGTGGTGCTGGCGTTCTCCTTATTATAAAAAATTACACTGGTGACGTGCTTAACTTTGAGATGGCTGCGGAAATGGCAGAGGCTGAGGGTATCAAGGTTGCCAGCGTTGTGGTTAACGATGACGTTGCCGTTATGGATTCGCTGTACACTACTGGGCGTCGTGGTGTTGCGGGGACAATATTCGTGCACAAGATTGCTGGGGGGCTGCTGCCGAGGCGGGCGCTACATTGGCGGAAGTTGCCGCTATTGCCCAAAATGTTATTGATAACGTTCGCACAATGGGTATGGCTATTGCTCCTTGCACCGTTCCTGCTGCTGGTAAGCCTGGGTTTACACTGTCCGAAACTGAGATGGAAATGGGCATTGGCATACATGGCGAGCCCGGAACATACCGCAGTGAGATGAAAACCGCTGACGAGATTGCAAATGAGATTATGGATAAAATCCTTGCGGACATGCCACTGGGTAAAGGCAACGAAGTGTGCGTTATGGTAAACAGATTTGGCGCTACACCACTTATGGAGCTGTACATTGTTAACAACTGTGTGGCGGACAGGCTGGCAAAGCTAGGTGTTACTGTTTGCAAGACTATGGTTGGCAACTTTATGACTGCTATTGAGATGCAGGGCTGCTCAATTACAGTGCTTAAGCTTGATGGGGCGCTAAAGAATGGACTTTTGCAAAAGTACTCCACTGCAGCTTTAACCGTTTAACTTTTTGCAAATAAAATACAATGAGGATGGCGGTATTTTCGCCGTCCTTTTTGTGTAAAATATACTATATACTATTTTAGGAGATGTGGTAAAATGATTAATGCAGAGAAAATTGTACAAGGGCTACGTAAATGTGCACAGGTGCTTAAAGATAACCGCCAATATTTAACCGACCTTGATTCCGATATTGGTGACGGTGACCATGGTATTAATATGGACCGTGGGTTTGATGCTGTGGTGCTAAAGCTGGATACGCTGGACACTACGGACATTGGTGCTATCTTCAAGGCTGTGGGAATGACACTTGTATCCACTGTCGGTGGTGCATCTGGTCACTATTTGGTACTGCGTTTATGCGTATGGGTGCCTCGGCAAATGGAAAGACGGAGCTTGAACCTGCTGATGTTGTGGCACTGTTAAAGGCTGCTACAGAGGGTATTCAAACACGTGGCAAGGCTGTACAGGGTGAGAAGACAATTCTTGATTCGCTTATTCCTGCAACCACTGCACTGGAGCAAGGCATTGACAGCGGTATGGAGATTGGGGCTGCATGGGCAAAAGCTATTGAGGCGGCGGCGGCTGGTGTGGAGCTTACCAAGACATATGTTGCAACCAAGGGGCGTGCAAGCTACCTAGGAGCGCGTAGCATTGGTCACCAGGAGCCAGGTGCAACCAACCTAATGATTATGCTTGGTGCGTTCAATTAGGGTTAGTTTTAGATTGGTTTAGATTAGAAAGTGAGATTTTTATGGTTAGTTTTGTAATTGTTTCCCACAGCGAAAAGTTGGCTAATGGAGTTTGTGAGCTGGCGGCACAGATGGCAAAGGGAGTTACCATTGTAGCTGCTGGAGGAGCTCCTGATGGTGGAAGTGGAACGGACACAATGAAGATATATAGAGCCATTACAAAAGCAATGAGCCCTGATGGTGTAATTGTTATGGTTGACCTTGGCAGTGCCATTATGGCTACTGAAATGGTAGGTGAGATGGTAGATGGGCGGGTAGAGATTGGTAATGGTGCCTTGGTTGAGGGCACTGTTGTTGGGGCTGCACAGGCAGCTATTGGAATGGATATTGATGAGGTTTTGGTGGAAATTGAGGGCTCCAAAATACTTTTGAACAAGGTTAAGCGTTAGAATTTAGCCTTAGTAAAATCCCTAACATTGCTTATAAAAAGGACTATTGTTAGGGCTGTAAATAACTTTGTTTTTACATGATTTTGATAATGTGATGGAGGAAATCACTTGAATATATTAGTACTAGGGTGCGGAACTGTAGGCGCGGGACTGTCCAACAAGCTGTCGGACATGGGTCACGACGTTTCCGTTATGGACATTCGGGAGGCTGCCTTTGATAACCTGGACAACCACTTCCAGGGGCTGACCTACACAGGTGTGCTTATTGACATTGACGTCCTAAAGTCCGCTGGCATTGAGATGTGTGATGTATTGGTGGCTGTAACCAATGATGACAATGTAAACCTAATGGTGTCACAGATTGCACGGGAAATCTTCAATGTACCAAAGGTGCTAACACGCATTTATGATACAAAGCGTAAGGCTGTTTTTCCCCAGTTTGGACTGCACACAATTAGTCCCACCGACCTTACTGTAGATGTTATACATGACATGATTTTGGACATTGGGCAAGCAAAGTTAATGAGTTTTGGCTCGTCAGTACTATCTTTTTTTGCATTAGCCATTACTACTGCGCAGGTTGGCAAGCAGCTTTCTAGCGTTGTGGCAGATGAAGGTAGTCGGGTGGTTGGGGTGCTGCATAGAAATAACGTTGTGGAACTGTGTGGCATAATACCAATCATCCTGTGTGCTGATGACAAGCTGCTGTGTACCAGAATTGTAGAATAGGTGGGCAAATTATGAATATTGTAATAGTAGGTGCGGGCAAGGTAGGATACTACCTTAGCAAAACATTGCGGGAGCATTCCCACAAAGTAACCCTTATTGAACACGACCGTACCCTTTGTACCCGTGTTTCCAACCAGCTGGATATACCTATGATAGTTGGGGACGGCAGCATGATTGATGTTTTGGAGGCTGCAAACGTTTCCAGTGCAAACACTTTTATTGCTGTTACAGGTAAAGATGAGGTAAACCTTATATCCTGTCAGCTGGCAAAAAATTATTTCGGAGTTAAAAAAACTATCTCCCGTGTTAGTAACCCCCAAAATGCCCCACTACTTAGAAAACTGGGCATTGACATTGTCGTTTCCACCACTGACACCATAACAACATTGCTGGAGCGTGAGATTAGTGCAACTGCTATTAAGCAAATTGCTAGTATAAACCACGGTTCTGCATCAATTAGTGAGATAACTATCCCCGAAAATTTTGCTAAATCTGGGTCTAAACTATCGGAGCTTAACATACCCAAAAGTGCCATTGTGGTTTCCATTGTGCATAATGGTCAGTTCATTATCCCACGTGGTGACACTAGAGTTAGTGTGGGGGATGAGATTATATTGATTATAGAAAATGACACAATTCATGATATTATCTCCATCTTTGGTGTGGAAAAAACTTAATAATTACAGAGAATTAGCCATATAGTTTAATATAAGGCTAATTTTTTTGTCAAATAAATTTCACTTAAGTATTAGTTTTGCGTATTGAAAAAAACCACTTGTACTTTGGCTAAATAACGTGTATAATTAATAGGATTATGTTTGTAGTGCTATTGAGTGATATTTAATATTGCTCACAAGCGTATAATGACAGGGCTTTGCAAGCTCGTCAATAAATTATTATAAAAACAAGGAGATTAACTTATAAAATGATAACAGTAAGTAATTTGGGACTATATTTTGGTGCAAGTAAACTTTTTGATAGTGTTGACCTACAGTTTGGTGCAGGCAACTGTTACGGAATTATTGGTGCAAATGGTGCTGGAAAGTCAACTTTTTTAAAAAGCGTTTTCGGGGGGAAATTGACCCAACATCTGGTTCAGTATCTCTACTACCAAAAATCAGGATGTCTGTTCTAGGGCAGGATACAGAACAAATATGATGAATTCAGCGTTATGGAAACAGTAATTATGGGTAACCCACGACTGTATGAAATAATCAAGCAAAAGGAAGCATTATACTCAAAAGAAGAGTTTACCGATGAAGACGGTGTTCTAGTTTCCGAGCTTGAGGGTGAGTTTGCGGAGATGGATGGCTGGGAGGCTGAATCCGACGCTTCACGCCTGTTACAAGGACTTGGTGTTTCCAGCAGTGTTTACGAAAAGCCAATGAACGGCTTGGACGGTAGAATCAAGGTTAAAATCCTACTTGCACAAACACTTTTTGGTAAAACCTGATATAATCCTTTTGGATGAGCCTACCAACAACCTTGACTTTAAGTCCGTTAATTGGCTACAAGACTTTTATAATGGATTTCCAAGGAACCGTTATAATTGTATCCCATGACCGTCACTTCTTAAATACTGTTTGTACACATATTGTAGATATTGACTTTTCCAAGATAAAAATGTATGTTGGAAACTATGACTTTTGGTACGAGGCAAGCCGCCTAATGCAGCAGATGCTCCGTGACCAACACAAAAAGACTGAGGAAAAAGCTAAAGAGTTACAGGATTTTATTGCACGCTTTTCCGCCAACAAATCAAAGGCTAAGCAGGCAACTTCACGACGTAAACTTCTTGATAACCTGGATATTGATGATATTCCAGCATCATCACGACGCTATCCTTGGGTAGGGTTTAAGCCAGACCGTGAGGTTGGCAAGGAGATTCTAACTGTTGAGGAAATTTCCAAAACAATTGAGGGTATACTTGTACTTGACAAGGTTTCTTTCAGAGTTAACCAAGGTGACAAGATTGCATTTATTGGTGATAATGAGGTTGCACACACTACACTATTCGCAATATTAATGGGTGAGATGGAGCCTGATAGCGGAACATTTAAGTGGGGTGTAAGCACATCACAGGCATACCTTCCAAAGGATAATACTGAATTTTTTGAAAATTCAAAGGATAATACCATGTCATGGTTACAGCAGTTTTCGGAGGAAAAGAGTGAAACATATTTGCGTGGATTCCTTGGCAAGATGTTGTTTTCCGGTGATGACGTTCTAAAGCAGGTAAACGTTTTGTCCGGTGGGGAAAAGGTACGCTGTATGCTGTCCCGAATGATGCTTAGTGGTGCCAATGTACTGCTATTAGACCAGCCTACCAACCACCTTGACCTTGAGTCAATTACCGCCCTAAACAACGGACTTATTGAGTTTAAGGGTAACCTACTATTCTCCTCCCATGACTATCAGTTTGTGCAGACCATTGCCAACCGTATTATTGAGTTTGCTCCAGATGGTGTTATGAATCGCCCGGGAACATTTGAAGAATTTTTAGATTCACAAAACAGAGCCTAATCCCCTTGTTTTGTACGAATTTAGAATAAAGCTAAGGCGAGCAGTTAATTTTGCTTGCCTTAGCTTTATTTTATGTGCAAAATTAGTTTTATAATGCTATTTTATTTTTTATTTTCACTTGACTTCCCCAAAACCATATGATATTATGTACATATCAGAATATTATGATATATACATAAATGAAAGGAGCAGTCCAAATTGAACCAATTGTGTGACTACCAAAATTTTGCACACCTAAACTCACTTTCTGCAATGTTTAAGATGATATCCCATCCAACTAGGCTACAAATTTTGCTCTTGCTTGCCAGCTCCCCTTACTGTGTAGCACATATATGTGAGGCACTGGCATTACCACAACCACTGGTGTCTAACCACCTTAAGGAGCTACGCCTGAACCGATTGGTTGGTGCTGTGCGTGAAGGTCAGCAGATGTACTACAAGCTAATTGATGAGCATATTGTCAACATAATTAATTTTGCATTTGAACATATAAAGGAGGAAAATTGTAATGGCTAAAAGTTGTGGACATTCCCACTCGCACTCTCACGCACATTCCCATTCAGGTTCGGATAGTAATAGTGTTACCATCGCTTTTTTGCTTAATCTTACATTCACTTTCATTGAGATTGTTGGAGGAATTTTAACTGGAAGTGTGGCGATTTTGTCTGATGCAGCACATGACCTAGGGGATAGTATAACCCTTGGAACATCGGTAGTACTACAAAAGTTCAGCAAGCAGGAAGCTAATGCAAACTACACCTATGGTTTCCATCGCCTAAACCTAATTGGGGCTATGGTAAATATTACAACACTATCAGTCAGTACTGTTTTTATACTCATACATACCATTTCAAAACTTTTTAACCCATCAACGGTTAACGCCAGCGGTATGATGTGGCTTGCTGTTTTGGGCATAATCTCAAATGGAATAGGTGTTCTAAAACTATCTAAAGGCACTAATATCCTCGACCGTTCAGTAATGGTTCATCTGTTGGAGGATTTGCTGGGGTGGATTGCTGTTATGGTTGGTGGAGCTATTATCTACTTTACCAACTGGTATATTGTTGACCCGCTTATCTCCCTTGTGCTTGCTGCTGTAATTATTCGTAGTTTAATTGGTAACATTAAGGATGCCCTACAAATAATTATGCAAGCAAACCCCGACATGGAGCTGTATAACGAGCTACAGGCAGAGTTTATAGAACAGGGTGTGGCAGAAGTTGTTAGAATGAACTTTTGGACACTGGACGGCGAAAATCATGTTTTGTCCGCACAGGTTAAACTGAACCTCGACCTACCAACCAATGATATCATGGCACAGCTACACCACCTATGCCATGAACATGGTATCATAAATAGCACCATAGAAGTTGTTTAATACCTTTTATTGTTCACAGAAGCATTATATCACCCTAAATAAAAAAGTATGCTGTTTTTCAACAGCATACTTTTTTTGAATTATAACTTGTACTATTCACCACTCCACCTACATATACTTAACTATAACGAGGACAGGTAGTACGTCAAAACTGCTAAAAGAATAAACCTATAATAATTTTTAAGGAATGTGGCGTAACTATCCTTTGTATTAGGAAAAAAAGTAAAAAAGGTTGGTGCAACTATGCGGGTAGCTAAAAATATTAGGAAAAAATCAAATACTGAAGGTATTGGTATACAACAGTACCTAAAACGTAGAATTGGGTTAATTGTTTTGTTTGCTGCTGTAATAATTGGTATGGTAATTGGTAATACTTTTGTTGGGCAGATAGAGAGTGTTATGGCGGTTAATGGCAAGCCGCTAGTTGAGCTGCACATGGAGCAGCGTTCCAGCAGCGACTTTTTGCACCAGTTTTGGATATCCTTCTCCTCCACTGTTCCACTATTATTAATACTGTTTTTTTGCAGTTTTTGCACCATATCCCCACCAGTAGTTTACTTTGTTCTACTTTTCCGTGGGCTGGGCTGTGGGTTTACCTTGGGGTCCATCTTTTATTTTTATGGTATGGATGCACTGGGTTACATTGTGCTTACACAGTTCCCACACCTACTTATTTCCAGTATTGTACTGTGCGTTGGTGGGGTTATCGCCCATAACAATTCGCGACGAACACGGGCAATACTTAAAGGGGAAAGTTCAAGCACATTAACCATTGAGGCAGGCTCAGTCTTTACTAAGTACATACTTCTACTGGTATTAATCAGCCTTTCCTGCCTACTTGATGCACTACTTTCCACTATTTTTAGTAATATGCTCCATCCTTAAAAAAAATAAATGTAATTCTTATGGATAGTTTTTCTTTTAATGTATATAATAACAAGCAAGAGGGTTGTGTTTAGTTGTGCCAAACAAATCTAGTCTATTTTATACCGTTTTGCTACTACGTAGAATTTTCCCAAATATGTAAAAGAAATTTAATCCAAGAAAGGAACCTTTCATATATGAAAGCCACTGGAATAGTAAGAAGAATTGATGACCTAGGAAGGGTTGTTATCCCAAAAAGAAATTCGCAGAACCATGAGAATACGCGAAGGTGACCCGCTGGAGATATACACACCGACAATGACGAATAATTTTAAGAAATATTCGCCAATTGGTGAGCTTGC
>JAGWCC010001783.1:0-12501 GCA_022651775.1 Drusus annulatus
ATGGTGATAATAAAACTCCTTTTACTCTTTTTGCTCTGTGTTTAAAGAAACGAGCGAAGTGCTCATTGGGATATTATAATTTCTATTGTTTGAGTATGTTATTTGTTGGTGACCTTTAAAGAGCCTCCTGAGTGTCAACAAAAAAGAGTTTGTCTGGAGAAGACAAACTCTTTTTCAAATCAACTAAACTAACTAAGGGACAGTTTCTTGAAACACAGAGTAAAAAGAGTAAAAAAGAGTTTCTCAAGAATTGTGCAACACACGAATTGTTAAACGTAAGTTTGGTATAACAAAATAAAATTTACTAAACTAACTAAGGGACAGTTTCTTGAAACACAGAGTAAAAAGAGTAAAAAAGAGTTTCTCAAGAATTGTGCAACACACGAATTGTTAAACGTAAGTTTGGTATAACAATATAAAAATTTTGATACCTAGGTCAATGGCGATAATAAAACTCCTTTTACTCTTTTTACTCTGTGTTTAAAGAAACGAGCGAAGTGCTCATTGGGATATTATAATTTCTATTGTTTGAGTATGTTATTTGTTGGTGACCTTTAAAGAGCCTCCTGAGTGTCAACAAAAAAGAGTTTGTCTGGAGAAGACAAACTCTTTTTTCAAATCAACTAAACTAATTAAGGGACAGTTTCTTGAAACACAGAGTAAAAAGAGTAAAAAAGAGTTTCTCAAGAATTGTGCAACACACGAATTGTTAAACGTAAGTACATGCGCTAAAAACACCTTTAAAGAACCTCCTGAGCGATGTACAAAAAAAAAAACATTGTCTTTTAATTTTTAACAGTACCTAACTAATTCAGTAGCATTTCTTTAATTAATTGTGTAGCATTCATATTCTTACTGATTCCTTGTTTTAACTTATAATCATAAACAATCCCCTCCGAAGTTGTAGTAATCTCAAAACAATTATTGCTAATATGCTGTGGATACAAAAGTTCCATCTCGCCCAAAGCCAGATCATGTGTGGCAATTAAACCCGAACACGACAGTCCTATGAGTTTCTGCAAAAATAATTGTGATCCCTTCAATTTATCGACAGAATTAGTGCCTTTCAGTATCTCATCCAAAATAATAAAAGTGATGGTTTCGCGCTCAATGCAGTTGAGCATTTGTTTTAGACGTAGCAATTCTACCTTGAAGTAAGATGTTCCTTCTGCCAAAATATCTGATGTATGCATACTACTAAACACTTGCATGGGTGTAAATAAAAACGAAGTAGCCGACACTGGAGCGCCCATATTTACCAATACCAAATTAACTCCCAAGCTACGCAAAAATGTACTTTTACCTGCCATATTAGCCCCGGTAATGATTGCGAAATGTTGTTTGTTCATAATCGAAAAATCATTACGAACCAACTTTTGGGGACTAATTAGGGGATGCCCTAAGCCTGTGCAAGCAATTAATTGTGATGATTGGATTGTAGGGAAAACAAAGTCGAGGTGATTAAACGAAAAATTGGCAACACTGCACAACATGTCCACTTCCGCTAATAGCTGTATCCAATTGGGCAATAGCTGTGCATAACGTTGCATCCATAATTGATAAGTTCGGACAGTATGCAAATCAAGCATAAACAAGCCATTACAAAATAAAGTGGCGTAAATATTATTTCGTCGATCAAATGCGCCCATCAGATTTTGTAATTCGGCAAAACCGGTTTCTGCATTAGTCGATTGCCGAAACAATTGTGCTTTAATGGCAGTTAAATACGGCGAATGGTCTTCCAGTTTTTGTATCTGAAGTATTAAATGATGGTATTGTCGAAAATTCTTATACATGCCTTCTGTTTTGGAAGTAATTTTCCCTAACGTACTGGCTTTAAATGTGGTAATAATAAGTTGTGACACCATCGCCACACCTATCCACAATTGTGGAAGATAGTCGAAAATGGACAATGCAATGAGTGCACAGGCAATAAAGGAGTAAGCATAGGCAAAATAGACGGTTGTTTGATTGGATAACTGTACTAACCCATCCGAATTCAAATTCGATAAACCACTGGCATTCATTACCGTGCCATCTTTGGTGGCACAGTAATCAATTCGCCAATCGCTTTGCTTGGCTAAATCGGCAATGGCTACTTGTCGATCTTTGATCTGAATAGGGTCGGTTAATCGATATTTAAGATTGTGTGCCAACAAGTCCTGCCCTTCTTGGGTAATACATCGATTAATAGCTTGAAACAACGAATGATCACCAAATATATCCAAATCATAACAATACTCGTGATGGGGGTCGATGTATTCATTTCCTGTATGTAATCGACTATAATCTCTTGTACAATAAGCCATTTCAATTTCAATCACTGCAATAGCACGTTCAATATGACGCAATTTCTTAAAATGCTTGCTATCGGCAAGCGACAAAAGCAAATAAGCTACTAGAGCAGCAACACAAACTATCGGAAAAGCGATTGTGTCAGTGGTCAGAAAATAGTAAAAACAAATAACTATTGTAAGAAAGCTCAATAATTTGGTAACCGCAAATAGCTTATCTAAATGCCGCGCTTTACTTTCTTTTAATTTTAAGTCGTTGAGTTTATTGATGTAAAACATGTTTGTAAATTATAAATACTTAACCTTAAATAGTTCAATAATCTATCTCAAGGTCAATCGGGTATTGTTTTGTTTGTAATAATTCTATTGTTGTATTGTTGAACAAATGCTTTAAACAAGGTGTCTATTTTACCTGATGGTATATCTTGTAAAAGATTGGTTTTCAACAATGGATCTAATTCGTAATTATACAAACCTACGGGTTGGTCGTTATTGATATTCATCACATATTGGTTTTCGATAAACTGATAGGTTCCATTATGAATACTTATTGCAAATCCATTTTGCTTGTTCGAGAATACCGAGTTCCCAAAAGCAAAGTAAGGTTTTGAATACCCTAAATGATCAAGTATGCTTGGCATGATATCAATTTGCTGCACCACTTTGTTGTTATTTTGACCTTTGGAAAGGTCGCCACTGGGGTCGTAAAAGATAAGCGGTATCGAGACATTTCCTACGCTGGTGAGGAATTTCTCGTGACTAGTTCCCGATTTATGATCAGCAGTAATCACAAAAAGTGTGTTTTTAAACCAAGCTTGCTGTTCTATCGATTTAAAAAACTGGCGTAAGGAATAATCGGCATATCCAATACTTTCGTGTATATCCACAGTTCCTTTTGGGAATTTATTTTGATATTTATTGGGGATAATGTACGGTGGATGTGAACTTAGCGTAAACAATACGGATAGAAACGGTTGTTTGCTTTTACCCATTTCTCGAGCAACAAATTGCATAAAAGGCTCATCGGCAATACCCCAACACCCATCGAAATCATCTTCGTTATTGTATTCATCTCTTCCAAAATAGTGCTGAAATCCTACCAATTTAGAAAACTCTAAGAAACGCATCGAGCCATTAGATGCGCCATGAAAGAAGGACGTTTCGTATCCCTGCTCGCCTAACAATTGACCTATTCCGATAATTTGGTTATTGGAATATATTGATGATGCGTAATTGCCAGGCAGCAAACTTGGGATACTTGCCAAAATAGCAGGCGCTGCATCGTTTGATGCAAAACCATTTGGCAAAAGATCGGCTAAATCCATAAGACTGGGCAATTAAAGAATCTAAAAAAGGGGTATATCCCACATAAGTCGAGTCCATTTGTTTGGCATAATACCCAATGCTTGATTTTCCAAAACTTTCTAAAATAATGATCATCACATTCTTTTTATTGAACACTTGACCATCCTCGGGATAATGTATTGGTGTATATAGCTGTTCTAATTGTACTTCTAGAAAGAAGTTTTTAATTTGTATTGATTTTTGTTGCACTGTCCGAATAAGCGTGAAGGAGGTATTCAAAACAATATTACTTTCAATCGGTTTGTCAAGTCCTAATGTAGCATAATTCACATCAATGGGAGGCAAGTCTTTCAAATTTCCGCGCATCCCAATGATACACAAGCCCACCACTAACAGCATCGACAATGTTTGATAAATGCTTGTTTTTTTAGAACTTACCGACAAGCGTATGGCAGTAGAACCGTAGGCAAAATACAATATAGACGTCAGCACAAGCCAAATAGCAAAAACCCACCAATAAGCAGCAAGTAATTGAATGATGAGATCAAAATTGTTGGCATCATTAGCAAATTCTCGGAATACGGTTAAGGTGGTGCGACGCAAAGCAAATCGAAAATACGCTATATCGACACAGTTGAAAAACAAGAAAATGGAATTACTAACTATAAAAACAGCTTTGAAAATTTGTTGATAACGTTGCCCTTCACGGAATTTAAAAGGGATGGTTTGGGCAATGATGTATAAGAGATTAATATAAATGATGGTACGATAGGTCGAATACTAAACCCGACGAACATAAATTAAACAGATGTGAGTAACTTATATCGGGGAAGATGTCGATATTAAAAGTGTAAAATAGTAGCCTACAAACTATGTAACACACAAAAAGTAGCATCAACCGATAAATTAATAAGGCATAAACGGAGGAGTGTAGGGACAGGAATTTCTTAATCATTTAGAAGACATTAATTATTAATTATCGGTACAATTGTTCTGATAGCCCATTTCCAATTGTACACAGACATATTTATTGCGTAAAGGAGTAGGATAGAAAACATTAACTTACTCGTCACTTTTAGACGAAAAGTGTTTCATGAACTGTGCTCGTTCATACATTTCCGGATCGGGAATGTTTGTGTAATTCAATTTTGCTTGAAATTCTCGAATTGTCTTAAAGCCGTGCTGATCCATCCAAGAAGCGATAAAATCGTTGATTTTAGTGATCTGCCCTACACCATTTTGATACAATGTTGGAAGCCAATTGGACTGTAGTGGCACCTGCCAAAATTTGTTTCACTGCAGCTTTTCCATCATGAATACCAGTAGACGCCGAATATTGTAATGATGGCACCTTGGCCGACAATAAAGCCAACCACCGCAACACCAAACGCAAATCGGAAGGACTACTGAAAACATTACCCGAAACTAAGGTCATCTTATCAATATCGATATCGGGTTCGTAAAACCGATTAAACAACACCACTCCATTGGCTTTGTGGATGAATAGCTGTTGTACCATATTGATCAAATTGGTAAAATTTGACCCTATTTTTACTACCACAGGGATGCTTACTGTGCGTTTCACCTCGTCAAGCATATCTAAATAAATCTGTTCGTAACTGCTTGCTTGTCGTTGCTTATCGATAGGTAGATAAAAAAGATTCAACTCCAAAGCATCAGCTCCTGATTGTTCGATTTGTTTCGAAAATTCGACCCAATCCTTTGTACTCACACACGACACACTGGCAATAATGGGAATAGTACAAGCTTTTTTACTCGCTTGAATTAAGTCCAAATAAAGCTCAAGTGCATTGTTTTTGTTGTAAGCTCGGATATAATCCAGTGCTTCAGGATAATCCGTATGGCTTTGTGATTCGATTTGAGACGCAAAATTGTTGATCTGTTCTTCAAATAACGACTTTAAAACGATGGCTCCTGCCCCCGCTTCCTCCATTTTCTTAATTTTACTTACAGATGAAGTCAAGCCTGAACTCCCTGCTATCACAGGACTTTTCAAGTCCAAGCCAAGGTATTTTGTTGAAAGTTTATTCATGAGCATAAAAGTATTAATGTCATTCGCTTTAGTTCAATAGAGCGAAAAATTGTATCTATTCTACTGGTAATGTTGGTTAGTAATGTCGAGCAGCTTTTCCCATTTTATTGTAAAAATCGTCATCAGGAAAACCTACAGGCTGACTCAATAAAATCATTGAATGCGTTAATTTTAATTCTTTATCTAATTCTTCACGCGGAATATGACCAATTACCACAGTAGCCATATTGTTAGATGCACAGTATAAGTATACATTTTGACTGACAAACCCACAGCCCATTGTTGCGTACAATCGGCCATCCGTTTCGCCATATTTGGGCGTTATTTTATCCAAATTAGCCACATACAACAAAACTAAGGGTGCTTTTAGCCCGACTTCTTGTCGGTCTGAAAGCGAACGTATATCTTTTTTTGATTTCTGAATAAGTTTATGCTTGATCGGATTAAAAAGATAAATACCATTCTTATTCAATACATAAACATCAATCTCCTGCTTGTTTCCTGCAGATGGAACTGTCAAATCATATTCCGATTTATACTGCCTATTCACACCTTTAGCCGCCCACAACAAATTCGACAACTCTTGTAATGTTAGTTCTTTTGCAGAGAATACACGCCTGCTTTTCCTTTTATTCAAAGCCTCATTAAGAGGCATACCCCCCTCTTTTAAAGGATCTGGCAGATCAATATTTTTATGAACAAGCAAAATGATTACTTTTTCCCTTTTCCTTGCTGTGCTTGTTGTTTTTCAACCCACTTTTGCATACGGTCGGCAAAGCCACCTTTCTTTTTGGCGTTTGGTTTATGATTTTTCGCCTTTTCGTTCATCTTCCGTAAAATTTCGGCTTCATCAACAAAATAAGTCCGAATGACATATGTTTGACCAATGGTGATGATATTGGATAAAAAGTAATAATAAGTCAAACCACTAGAGAAATCGTTAAAGAAAGCCAACATGAAGAAAGGCATCACATACAGCATCATCATGTTCATTTGCTTCATTTGCGGTGTCGACGAACCTTGTTGCGCCATGCTTATTTTGGTCGTAAAATACATGGATACAGCCATTAGCAAGGTAAACAAACTCACGTGATCACCATAAAATGGGATATTAAAAGGCAATTGCAGACTCGAATCGTAGGCAGCTAAATCGTCGGACCACAAGAAACTTTCTTGACGCAATTCGATAGATGAAGGGAAAAATCGGAACAAGGCAAAAAGGATCGGCATCTGAATTAACATCGGGATACAACCACCAGCATATTGACGCCTGTCTTTTTGCTATACAAAGCCATTACCTCCTGTTGCTTCTTCATCGCATCTTTCGAATCAGGATACTTCTCGCCTATTTTATCAACTTCGGGTTTTAACACCTTCATTTTAGCTGATGAAATATATGACTTCCAAGTTAATGGTGTGATCAACAGTTTAATAATGATTGTTAAAAGTAAAATGATAATCCCAAAGCTAGCGATATAATCGCGTAGAAAATCGAATATCGGGGATCACAATGTATTTATTTACTGCACCAAATATCGAACCTCCTAAGGTAATAATTTTCTCGAATGATTTATCGTAAGCTTGTAACGTTTTGTAATGATTGGGGATAAAATAAAATTCAAAAGGAATATGTTTGGTGGTATTCGAGAATTCGATATCCATGTTGGTATGGAAGCTTTTAAGTATTCCATCAGCTATTTCATTTTGATGAGGGGTAACTGTAAATTGCGTATTATTAGCCCCTGGCACCACCATAATGGCCGAGAAGAAGTGTTGTTTAAAATCGACCCATTCAATCTTCACATCAACTTTATCTGTAGCTACATCAGTACTCACCGACATATCATCAACATCGCCATTGAGCTCTTTCCAGTAAATTGTTGAATTGGCATTTTCATTTTTATGGCTCTTCTCTTGATTCATCAAATCCACATCCCAATTAGATGTTAAGAAAGTGGATTTTTGATCAATAGCCTGCTCCATACCAACAAATTCTACATCAAGCTTAATTTTATAATTATCCTTATAAACAGTATAATTATAAGCCATGTAACTCACCGAATCGACCATTAAACGAAATGAAATCAAAGATGAAGTCTTGTGTTACTACTATTTTAGATTCCGAAAATTGCGGAATAAAAATAGAACTTAGACGTATTGATATCTTGATTTTTAGCAAAGAAAGTTAAGGCAAAATCATTTTTTTTACCATTAAATAAAAGAAGATTAGCATCCTGTTTTTTGTCGATAAAATCAAAATACGACCGATATCCTTTCAATTGCACCGAATTCAATTGAGCTCCACGATTGGTGAATTCCAACAAATAATGATCGGTTTCTACCACTGTCATTTGTTCTTGACCTGTCAATTGAGCTGCCATCAAAGTTCCTAAACTTTGTTGAGCAATACTGATTTCTCGAGTGCTATTGGCGCACCTTGTAACACTTCTTGGTTTTTTTGCATCGGCTTCAGCCAAAGTTTTTATCGCAAGAATGGAGTCTTGTTGCCGTTTCTGAGTTTCAAAATCGGGACGGTTTTGTTGCTCCAAATAGAAATAAGCTCCTAACACTATTGCTATTAGAAATAAACCGATGCTGGTATTTTTATCCATAAAATTGTTGAACGTTATATTAATTGTTATTTATCTTTTGAAGATAGTTTTGGTAGGGGATGTCTACACAAAAATAATTACTAAACCCTATTCCTTATACCCCAACCCCTGTACCGGATTCTTCTGAGCCATTGCGTTTTTTATAAAACCAATAAAAATGGGATGAGGGTGAAGCACTGTACTTTTATATTCGGGGTGAAACTGTACACCAACAAACCATTTAAGTGCAGGTATTTCTACAATTTCAACAAGACCTGTTTCTGGATTATATCCCGTTGCGACCATGCCATTTTTCTCGAAAAATATCTGAATAATGACTGTTAAACTCATATCGGTGACGGTGACGTTCAGTTATTTCAAGTAACTGATAGGCTTCATGAGCTTTTCGAGCCTGACGTTAATTTACAAGGATACGACCCTAAACGCATTGTGCCACCTTTATCGGTCACGTGCTTTTGGTTTTCCATTAAATCAATTACAGGGTGTATGGTATTGGAGTCAATTTCGGTACTACCAGCCCCCGACAAACCACAAACGTTTCGAGCAAAATCGATAACAGCGCATTGCATACCCAAGCAAACACCTAAGAAAGGAATATTTTTCTCGCGTGCATATTTCACCGCAATTAATTTCCCGTTAAACCCTCGCTCACCAAAACCTGGAGCTACAAAAATACCATCGGCACATGCTAACAAATCATCAACATTATTTTCGTCTATCTGTTCTGAATTGATGAGCTTCAATTGCACCTTACATCGGTTGGCCACTCCTCCATGGATAAAAGCTTCCACTATTGATTTATAAGCATCTGGCAATGCGGTGTATTTTCCTACAAGTACAATCTCTACAGTCGAACTGGGGGCATTTAGTTGGTCTAAAAACAGTTGCCAATCAGCCATTTTAGCAGGCTTATCAGTGGGGAGGTTCAATTTTTTAAGCACAGTAGTGTCCAAACCTTCTTTTGCATCAACATAGGGACTTGATAAATAGACGAGGCGTCAATTGATTCAATCACACTATCTAAATGTACATTACAAAACAGTGCCACTTTTTTTCGGATATCATCGCCCAATTCATTGTTCGGTACGTAAAACCAGAATATCTGGTTGCACCCCATTTTCAAGCAACATTTTCACAGAATGTTGTGTTGGTTTTGTTTTCAATTCGCCAGCCGCCTTTACATAAGGCACTAAGGTCAAATGAACAACCAACAAATTACTCCCCATTTCATAACGCAATTGACGGACAGCTTCAATATAAGGTAACGATTCGATATCGCCAACCGTACCTCCTATTTCGGTAATTACCACATCGAACTTGCCTTTTGCGCCCAGTAATTTAATGCGGTGTTTAATTTCGTCGGTAATATGTGGAATTACCTGAACGGTTTTACCTAAGTAATCGCCTCTGCGTTCTTTATTGATAACAGTTGATAAATTTTACCCGTAGTTAACACTATTGGCTTGTGTGGTAGGCGAATTCAAAAAACGTTCGTAATGTCCCAAATCCAAATCCGTTTCGGCACCATCTTCTGTAACATAGCATTCACCATGCTCATAAGGGTTTAATGTGCCTGGATCAATATTCAAATATGGATCTAATTTTTGGATCGTTACTTTATAACCTCGGGCTCGAAGTAGCTTGGCTAAGGACGCTGAAATAATCCCTTTTCCTAATGATGAGGTAACACCTCCTGTTACAAATATGTACTTTGCAGATTGTTGAAGCATGAAATAAAATTGTGAATTCGAATAATTGTTAATAATTAATTGTTAATTGGCTTCGCATTCGAAAAGTTATGGCGAATAATTGTTAATTGCTTCACATTCGGAAAGTTATAACAGCAGTGTTGTTATAATTTTCCGAATACTATTATTTAGATTGATAGATTTGGTTAACGCAATTTATTTAATCTAAATCTTGAATCTTTGTAGCTAAGTCGGCAATTTCAATATGTGCATTATCTATTTTAGCTTGCACATCTTGAATCATTTTATCTGCATTTTTAGACTTGGCAAAGAAACCGATATTGTTTTCCCATAAAGTGATATCGCTTTCGAGTTGTTGAATTTTGAAAGCTAATTTATCTTTATCCGATCGCCCCCCTCTGTTGTCAGATCTTTGTGGTGCTCGTCGGTCATCTCGGTTGCGATCATTACGGTCGTTGCGATGCTCGTTATTGTCATGTCGCGGTTTACGATCGTCATTACTTGGCGAAGCTTTCAAGGCTGTATATTGCTCGTCAATAGCATCTTGATAACGTTTTTGTATTTTGTTCTTTTCTTTCATTGGAACAAAACCAATAGCGCGCCATCTGTTTTGAAGATCTTTCAAGGCTTCAAAATTAGCCTCTCGATCATCTCCCAAAGTAAAAGCAACTATTTCGGCTATCAGGCTTCTTTTGCTTGAAGATTTTGGACATGTTCGCCATCTTGTTCAGAAAATGGGCTGATCTTTTATCAAAGAAGGCATCGCAAGCACTGCGGAAACGTTTCCACAAATCATCCGAAATTTTTCGAGGAACATGGCCACTGGCTTTCCATTCTTTCTGAAGATTGATCAATACATCTGTAGTTTCTTTCCAATCTTCGCTAGCAATTAAAGCTTCGGCTTGTTCGCAAAGTTGTTTCTTCACTTTCAAATTTGTGTTGCTTTCGGCCTTTATTTTTTGTAAAAATCTCGCCGATTGTGGAAAAATTTATCGCGTTGCTCTTTAAAGCGGGCATAAATTTCATTTTTTTCTTTTTTAGGCACAAACCCAATTCCCTTCCACTCATCTTGTAAATGGATCAAGTTCGTCCGAAAATTTTTGCCATTCCTTCACCGTCAATGCAGTAACATTGGCTAAGGCTTCCATGCGGGCGCACAGTTTTTCCTTCAAGGCATAATTTTGTGTCTGTTCTTCTTTGCGTTGTTCAAAATAAGCTTGATATTTTTTATTGATCTGGGCGGTCAAATCTTTAAAGCTATCCCAAAGTGTGTCTTTATTCTCGCGTGAGGTACAGGACCTGTTTCTCTCCACGAGGTATGCAGTTTTTTGAAGTGTTGCAAACGCTTCGTTTACAGAATTATGCTCCAATAGCTCTTGCCCTTTTTGAATCAAAGCTTTTTTATGTCTAAATTGCGTTTAAGATCAAGATCTCGTAATTCTTTATTGATCTTCACAATATCTTTTAATTATTGGGTTTGGCCTTTTAAACCCAACGTTTTTGAATTGGAACTTTAAATTTTTTTGGGTTTTTAAATTTTCTTTTTCGTTAATCCTTTTTTAATTTTTCAAAATTTTAAGTTTTGTTTTGATATTTTTTTTGATCCTTTTGAACAATACTCCCCTTTTTGTTTTTCCAATTAAATGAATTTTCCTTCACCTTACCCCAAAATAAGGTCTTTGTTTTTCCTTTCCTTTTTTGTTTCAGCTTTTCAACCCATTTGCAAATTGTAAAATTTTTTTTCAAATTTTTATTCCCCCCCAATTTCCCAAGGGTTTTCGACTTTTGCAACCCAAAGAGTTTTTGTTTTGGGAAATTAAACCTTTATCACAGATATTTTTCTTCTGCCCCGTGGCTCGACGCCCCCCAAATTTTCCCCCGTTTACCCAAATTTTTAATCAACCCCCTCAGTGTACCCCATCAACAACCGGGGATTACTTGTTTTCTGGGGGTTTTTAAATTCTTAATATTCGATTAGATTTTTATTTGTTATTTTTTTTGTATCCAAATGAAATTTTTAAAATTTTTTAACAAAAATCAGAACAAAAAAATTAAATTTTTTTTTTTCTATCAAGGGTTTCTTTTAAATTTTTTCAAAAAACCTTAAAACGAGATTTTTTTTTAAATCTAAATTAACCCAAAAAAAAAAAAAAATAACTACCCTTTTTTTGTAAGCTTAAAAATTATTTTTTTCGCCCCTTTTTTAAAAAAGTTTTTGTGATTAAAAATTTCGCAAAAAATTTTTTAAAAACCCCATCCAAATTTCCCTTTTAAACTCACATGATTTTAAAAAATTTTTAAAAATCAAAAAATTTTTTTGGGTTTTTTTTTTTTCCTATAAAAAAAAAAAGACAAGGGCAAATAAAAAATTTTTTCCCCCAACCAAAATTAAACCCGGCAATTTTTAAAAAAAATTTTTTTTCCCCAAACATTTTTCAAAAAATAAATATTTCCCCCCTTTTTTTTATTTTCCCAAAAAATGGCTTTTTTGGGCCCTTTACAAAATTTAAAATTTTTAGAAAGGGAAA
>JAGWCC010001784.1:0-12327 GCA_022651775.1 Drusus annulatus
GTTTGACCCCAAAGCGCGACCATCGCACACTGCTCAGCTTTTGTCCACGCACTCGGCTAGCCCACAGTCCCGAAACCAGTTCGGCCAGCATCACCACACACAGTGCTACAAATGCACTGTTGCCAATACCCAGACAGCTTTCCAACAAACTGCCCACACTTGCCAGAAGCACACAAGCCCCTGTGATGCCATATTTGCGGGAGGGCATCCAGCTCCGAAGGAAATCGCTACCACCATTGTAGTCAAACGATTGAATAATTTTAATTAAACTCATTTTGAGAATTGTTAATTGTGAATAAATTAATTAATTGTTACCTTTGTACTTGTTTATTAAGGAAATAAAAGCAATCAATTTGTAAAACCCTAAACTATGTTAACAGAGAATAAAATCAAGGAAGAAATTAGTTTAGCCTACGTGTTAGCAATAGCTGCCACTAAAGCATTTTCCACTGAGATTACCCGAGTCGATAATGATAGCGTAGATGCCACCATAAGTTACAATGGACATTTGGTGCCAGGCGTATCCACTTTGTATTCCCCATCAATAAAACTTCAGTTGAAAGCCACTTCGAATGCTCACCTTATAAACGATAATATCCATTTCCACTGCCCATAAAGAATTACAATGATCTGCGTGCCAGATCCGGTACGATAAGGTTGTTAGTCATTCTCTGTCTTCCCGAATTACAGCACAACTGGTTAACACATTCTCCTACCGAACTTATTTTAAGAAAATGTGCCTACTTCTTCAGCTTGGAAGGCTTCCCCGACTCTGACAATGAAACCACAGTCACCATAAAAGTCCCTTTGTCAAACCAATTTTCGCCCGATGCCTTATACCAATTAATGTTGAAAACATCTAAAAAAGAAAAGTTATGAACAGCAACATCGCCTCTCAAAGCATCAGCTTTGCTAGCATCCAACGCTATCTTCAAAATAGAAACTGGCAACTGATACCAAGTAAACGACCACATCTTTCGATTATACGAGCTGATCATGTCGGCACTACACAAAATATCGAACAACGAAAATAGACCCATCGAGCAAGTTATCAGCGACTTGATGTTGCCCCCATCAGACGTTATTCGGTTTAGGGTCGACAACTTGCGCACCCAACACGGTTTAATTGGCTTTACCGAAGGTTTTACTTTATTGGAAAATGCGCGAAAATCGCTGTTTACCACAGCTTGCGATATCATTCACCCAACACTTTTCCACAAAAGAATGTCCTACAAAGGCGCACAGCAATTTATCGACTCGTGTTGCTTAGGCCAAACCGAAAGAGGCAGTTTCACCGCATCGCTTGTTTGCCCCTTTATCAACGGAACTGCTGATGACACCCCCAGTCCACTAAGCCTTTTCAGCACCGAGGAAGATTTGGTCGGATCCTTTACACGCACAGTCACCAAACGTTACATGACCTCGTTGTCGCAATTGAAAACGGCAATTGAAAATGGCAATCACCAACAATTATATGACCCTCAACAAACAGAAATTATTAGTGCCAATTTCATTGAAAGCATTATTGACTTAGGCGAATATGGCGATAAAGAAGCCATTGAAATATCTACGTCTTGGTCGTCTGCTACTCGAAATGTAATAGATACGCCCCAATCCATCACGTTTACAAAAGATTACATGGCTCCGATGGAATCGATTGTAGCTAAATTGAAACCCAAAGACGAAGGCAAAGAAGGTCGCTTTGTTGGCAAAGTATCAAAAGCACAAGCCGATCCAAACCCTGATAATAGAAGCGAAAGCGAAATCAGTTTTCATTTTATTGGTGATGAAGACCGCATCACAAAAGCCAAAGTGTTTCTGAATGCCGACGATTTTAGTAAAGCTTGCGAAGCTTTAGACAAGGGAAGTAATGTTAGAATATCAGGCAAACTTAAAACATCAGGCAAAACAAGAATCATTGAAATGCCACATTTCGAGTTGCTTAATTAACTGCAAATTGAGATCAATGTATCGGGCGTACTTGTGGCGTAAAAAATATGATTGCATCAACACGAGCCTCGAGTAATTATGATTGCAGTAACATGAGGCAGGGTGCATTTCAAATTGTCGTTGCCAATGTAGGGTGCGGACCTATGTGTCCGCCCGATAAATATCGATCAACAACGACAAGTTGAAATGGATCACTTTCCTGATGTCAGGAAGGTGATCGAAGATGTCAAGAAAGTAGAACGTCGCTTAACGAGCAAAGATAAAAAAGCTTTAAAAGCAAGAAATTACCCCAATCAATTATGCACCCCTAAGCCACATGAGAAAAGCACAAGTTTTAGAAAACAAACAATTAGCAGGCTATTTAATAGAGAACGATGATCGGTCGTTTGTGTTTGAATATGCCGATAGCTATTTGCTTGACCCGTCGAAAACAGGCATCAGTTTAACCCTGCCTAAACGATCCGAGAAATATACTTCACCCAGTATTTTCCCCTTCTTTTTCAATATGCTTTCCGAAGGCAGCAACAAGGCTACCCAATGCAAGTACATGCGAATTGACGAAAATGATTATTTCACACTATTGGTGCGCACCGTACATTCAATTACCATTGGTATGATAACCGTAAAAGAATTATGACTCGAATTATGATCAAGATAAACGTTTGCCCAGGGTCGCTAACCAAAGGCTTTCATACCTATTCTTTACAAACTATCGCCACTGTGTTTGATGGTCAAGTAGTGTCGCACCTCCTTGATTTTAATTTAGATAGCGATATATACCACTCAGATATAGTCGATAATATTGAGCGAATATTATCCATTTCGGGCCTAAAGGAAAAACTATCTTCCATCATTTGCAACAAAAAAATCAGTCTATGTCCCCCCGATCAGCAAGGTCAATACATTATCAAAATAACGCCCGCCTACAGGTTGAAGAACAGAACACAAGTAGCTGCTAATGAACATCTGACTATGCAAATTGCCCAGCAAGTGTATGGCATTAAAACAGCAGCCAATGCAATGGTGTTTATGAACGATGGCGAGCAAGCTTTTATTACCAAGCGGTTTGACCGATGTAGTGCAAGTAGTAAAAACAAAATTTTTGCATCAAAGTCAAAAAACCCATTATGGAACCGATTATAAATACACAGGTAATTATCAAGATATTGCCCATTTAATTCGTTTACATGCCAGTGATATCACCACAAATTTAGAACGGTTCTACCAACTGATACTATTCAATTATCTGTTTGCCAATGGCGATTAATTAAAAACTTTTTATGCGAAGTGGAGTTGACAGTGGGGTAGTTTTATCACCTGCTTACGACCTGCTCGATGATGTTTCGCTCCAAAAACACACCGACTTTTCACTGCATAAGCAGTAATTGGTTTAGTAATTATACATAAAGGACATCCTTGTAGTGATCCGACTTTGATGCATTTGTTGCAGCAATTGGCTTAAGCGCTCATGCCAACAAACCCTTTACCAGTCAACACGACCGTGTTTCCGAACTTATTCAAGCTTCTTTTTCTATGGAAACGGTATTGAAGCTATCAAGAAAGACTATTTTTATTAATTCCCGAATAAACGTATATTTGCACAAAATATCATCGCTATGATTATGGACATAAAGTTTTTTGTACTCATGCATGATCATAATTGACTCGGAGCTCGTGTTCATCTGTCAATTTTCATAATTCATAAGAAAACCATTGATCGTAAATGGAGCTCGGCAGGTGGGCAAGAGTTATATCCTCCAAGAGTTTGGGAAGAACGAATTCGAAAACTATATTATCGTCAATCTTGAAACAAACAAGGCTTTGGTCGATAAATTCGAGGAAGACATTACGCCAAAACCGCTTATTCAGTATCTCGAATCAGCACACTCTCAGAGAATTATTCCAGGTAAAACCTTGATGATCTTTGATGAAATTCAGGCATCCGAGAGGGCGTTAACCTCCTTGAAATACTTCTGCGAGCAAGCTCCCGAATATCATGTTGTGGCGGCAGGCTCTTTGCTTGGCGTGGCGATCAATCGCAAACAATACTCATTTCCTGTGGGTAAAGTGGATGAAATAACCTTATTCCCGATGGATTTTGAAGAGTTCTTGTGGGCAAACAATAGAGAGATGCTTGCGGAATCGATACGAGAACATTACCTCTCAAACGAACCATTAAACACACATTCAATAGCGATTGATTTTTATAACCAATACCTGATTGTTGGCGGCATGCCTGCTGCTGTCAAAGAATATGTGGCTACAAACAGTTTTGTTGCAGTTGCAGATATTCAGAACCGAATTTTAAACGAGTACATAGCAGATATGGCAAAGTATGCCGAAAACGCTACCAGCATCAAGATCCGTGCTTGTTACGAATCCATTCCGGTTCAGTTAGCCAAAGAAAATCGCAAATTCCAATATAGCGTGGTGCAACGAGGCGGTAGCACTACCATATTTGGGGAATCTATCGAGTGGCTCAAATATGCGGGTGTGATTCTTAAATGTCAAAAAATTACGCAAGGTACAATGCCGATTAAGGTATATGTCGATTTGAGCGATTTTAAACTCTATATGGCTGACGTTGGGATGCTTACAATGCAGTCGGGTATAGCCACTCAAACGATATTGTCACCACTCCTTATAGAGAACCCCTTCATGGGTGCTATTGCCGAAAACTATGTTGCACAGGCATTTGCATCTAATTTAATTGCATTACTTTATTGGAAAAACGATAATACGGCTGAGCTTGATTTCGTGATACAAAAAGGAATTGATGTGATTCCCGTTGAAGTAAAAAGTGGCATCCGAGTCCGTTCCAAAAGCTTAAATATCTTTATGGAGAAATATAAATGCCCTTATGGTATTCGTATCTCAAAAAAGAACTTTGGGCTTGAAAACAACATCAAGTCGGTCCCTTTGTATGCTGTTTTTTGCATATAAGTACATGATTTAACGACACACGATTTGACGTATCACGATTTGACGTATCACGATTTGACGACACACGACACGATGTAACGACATGCGATTTGGCAATGAACACTAGCGTGCGAAGCAATTACTTGAGGCTCGTGCTGATGCAATCATATTCGGAGGCCTCATGTTGCTGCAATCATAATTTATAATTATTTACGCATTCGCCATTTAATGCCCAATCCCAGCAAGCAAACTAGAAAACACCGCCCCAAATAAATCTGAATAATTTGCCAATGCGTCAGTTTGTTCACCTCCTGTATGGGACCAGGGATGTGTATCGGAATTTCTTTGTACACAAAACTATCCCTAACATTCACGGTCTGCACGTCCTGCGGTTTCTTTACCTGATAAGTAAGTACTGCACTGTGCACAGGGCCATCGGGTACGTTTTGCAGTGTCACTCTAGTTTGCATGTGCTTACCCTTTAGTTCGCTCATTTCGGTCATCAGTACCTCGCCATCTTGGCTACATTTCAAATAAGCCGTTAACCAGGTCGAATCTGCAGGGGTCGATACCTCTACAAGCCGGTCTCTTACTTCGATTTTTGTTTCTATCGGAATCTCCTTGCTTGTTCTACACGACAGTAAAAACGGAGTCATTAATAAAATAGTACGTTTCATTTTCTTTTTGTTTTTTGTATTACGTATCACGTAATGTGGTGTGTGTTTGTTTTTGAGTAATTGATAGACGCTTCCAGGTGCCGCGCACGCTGTCAGGTCGGCTCGGAAGATCAGTTCGGAAGATCAGTTCGGAAGATCAGCAATGAATTGGAAGTATGCGTATGTCTGATGTCGGGATGACCTGACAGCGTGCGTAGCACCTGGAAGCGTCTATTTGGAAGCTCCCGATTCATAAAAAATGATTAAATTTGTGTCGATTACAATCAAGGTCATTCATAATGGAACATGCCTGAGGAACCCGAAATAATGCAATTATTTTTCAAATTGAACAAATTATAATGACTACCAAAAAGTTAGTTAAATTGAAAGTTATTCATAAAAAATGAGTTTGGATCTATTAAACTAAAATATGAAAAACAACAAATACCCATCAACGATCCTTTGCATTTGTCATTTACTGTTGTTTATAGGTAATTTTAGAAGACTTAATCAAGAATATGTTCTCAACTACTTCATGGTTTAGCCGCTTCGACTTTCAGAAATAGGTGAAAGTCCAGCAATCAGAAGGATGTTTAAACGCAAAATCAAAAAAAACTGAATTATGAATTATAAATTCGAATTATGCAAAATCAGTTTTATCAACACGAGCTATCAAAACATTTATAAAATGACTTAAATTAAGTCGATATTCATTTTATGATGGATATCACTTTGTAAAAGTTTTTACGAGAAAATTTTAATGGGAGCTTTTTAAGAAGTGGAACTCTCAAATTGCAAACATTAGAGAAGCGATTAACGCCGAAAACCAAAAAAATAATTCATAATTCATAATTGCAAAAGAAACAGATGAGACACTTATTGACTAAAATTCTATTCAAAAGAAACAGAATTTATAAACCAAATAGAAATTCATAATTCATAATTTATTTAAAGGCTAAATGGAACAAATAAATATCTAATTCAAGAGAAGTGGCTTGCGGGACCAAATAATTCATAATTCATAATTCATAATTCGAGAAATTCATAATTCAAGAGAAGTGGTAGTACAAGTAAGCATTTGGGATCAAACAGTAGATTATATCTATTGGGATAAACGACATAAGGTGGCACAAGAATATGAATTTCCTCCAAACCCAATCTTTCGCCACAGATATCAGTGTCCCGTCAAATCAATCCCATGTCCATCACTTTCGTTTATCATGATTGCCGATTCGTGCCATCAATAAACCAGCCTCTAGCATTTTGGGCCCGAAATATCAATCCTGTCCATCATCTGTCGTTTATCGGCACACGTGCCATGGGTGCCTTTAATGTATCAACCAGTTGCACTAGCGATAGTGTTCGTGCTGAGCGCGGTAGCGAAAACGCCATACTTTGGCAAGATTCGCTTCAACTTGGCACCTCGCCTGGCGGTCGGCGTCCTAAAGCTATTGTAGCCATCGACCCCCATAGCGGTATCGTTAAATCAGGTCAAGGCACTGTACCCGATGGTTTCCAACACTATTTACTGAAATACGACGATCAATCGGGTTATCCGTATGCTCAATTGGAATACATTTATTACCTGATGGCTGTGGACGCAGGTATCGACATGATGCCATCGCACTTACACACTTACGGATCGGCAACACATTTTTTAACCCAACGGTTCGACCGCATCGGATCCACCCGCATACACACCCAAACACTCGCCGCCATGCGTCCTTACAGCAACAGTTACGAAGATATTTTCGAAGTCATACAGCAACTTCAATTACCCGATATCGACCGACAACAACAGTTTTTGCGTATGGTGTTCAACGTGCTGTCCAAAAATGTCGACGATCATTCAAAGAACTTCTCATTTTGCATGTCGCCCAATGGCGAGTGGCGTTTGTCGCCCGCTTACGACCTTACTTACAGTATCGACCCCGAAGCACCCTTTTACATTAACCGCCAATCGTTAACCGTCAACCATAAAAATGAAGGCATTCAGCTTGCCGATTTCGAGGTACTTGCCAAACGTTATCAAATTACCGATCACCTGCAGTTAATCAATAAAGTAAAAAATGCGCTTAGTCAATTTCCCGAATTAGCCCGTAAATATGGAATCTCTCGAAGAATTATGAATTATGAATTATGAATTATGAATTGAATTATGATTGCAGCATGTATGAGGCCTCCGAATAATTATGAATGCATCAGCACGAGCCTCGAGTAATTGCTTCGCGTGCAGATTGATTGAGCTTCCAGTGCGCACGCTGTCAAGGTCGGCATCGAGCTCGGAAGATCAGTTCGATCTGTCAGTTCGGAAGGTCTGCGATAAATTTTGGGACGATGCAGCGTGCGTATGTTGAAGTTGCCCATCAATCAGCAGGATCGTGAGAAGCAATTACTCGAGGCTCGTGCTGATGCAGTCCTAATTCACATAATTATTCGGAGGCCTCATGTTGCTGCAATCATAATTCATAATTCATAATTCATAATTCATAATTCATAATTCATAACCTAATTCGAGAAGTTCATAAGAAGTTCATAATTTGAGACATCCACTGATCCACATCGAAACAAGGGCAAGCTTTATTGGCAAAACTAGAATGACCTGCTACTTTCACGTGCGGATGTTTGGCAATAAAATCGAGCACATACACTGCCATCGCATCTTTTTGGGCTTGGGTGCGGGTGTCTTTCGGTTTAACCCCCTTGATATCCATACCCCCCACATACACAATGCTTCGCGAAACGGCATTCAGTCCAAATACCCCATTTGTTATCTCCCATACATCTTTGATATCGTCGTTATTTGTTGGCACCAAATTCTCGACCCTGCCATCTAAATGGAACATATCGGTATAGCCCACCTGTTTCCAGCCATTGCCCCGCAGATGCCAATATCTAATTTCGTCGCTTGTCACCTCTCGGCCCTCGGCTGTGGCGGTGCAATGTAAAATCAAGTATTCTATTCGTTTCATTTTGTTTTGTTTTTGTGTATCACGTATTGCAATATGCATATCACGTAATACGGTGTAAATAATTTATTTTGGAGAGATTGGATTTTCGCAAACAAGGTTTGTATTTGATTGCAAAAAGTTAAATCTTGTGTGAGGACTTAATCGAAGTCCGCTAGAAATAGTTTATCTTTTGTAAAAGATTAAAGCCGCACGATATGACGACAATTATTATTGAAGAAAATTGTCTTTTTGTCACAGTTATTGAGGAAAAGAAAAAGAATTTTCACGGTACTGCAACAGCATGTAACGCTGTTTCGGTAAGTGCTTTCACAGATGAATTGCATCGCCAAATAGATGAACATTTCGAGAAAAACACATAAGATGCGTATTGTTCTTGTTTCTGATACAGTGATGGATAAGGTCTCCGATTTAAGGATTTTAGCGTTACTTTCCGCAAACCATCTTCAGCTTTTCGATAAACGATCTTCAACTTTTCGGTAAACGATCTTCAGCTTTTCGGTAAACGATCTTCAACTTTTTTCTTTAAGACAAGGCATGCCTTGTCTCTACTACCGACTACCTACCGACAGGTCTTATCTACCGCTGACCATCATTTCTACATCCTAATTAGCCGAAAGCGAAGCCCCTAACCACTAATCACTAAATTCTAACCCCTGACTCCGTATTCCTTTCATGATTGCCAGAAATTTGGCGTCCATACTCATGCTCGTTTGGCTTCGTTGTTTGGCGTGTAGTCGGCGGAGGGTTTCGCTTCTGTTTTTCAGAAATTTATCAAGACAAAATAGTATCTTTAATCCATCGAGATAGCCCTGCATTTCGCCATATTCGCTCATTTTGATGCTATTGAAAAACAAACAGAGTTCGGCAAGATTCAACTGTGGTGCTTTCTTGAACACCAGGAGTGCGGTTTCGCTAATTTGATCGGATGTCATGGTTTGCGTTTTGTTCATATAGCAGTTGAGCTTCGTTAGCCAAGTTTTGATGTATAGTATGGTCACCGATAGTCCATAAGCCGCTTTGATTTCCGACAATGTCATGATTCCATCTTGTACTCCCTCGCTTAAACTGTATTCAAAAAAACGCAACTGCATCGCTTCTGGGTTATACTGTACCAGAAATTCTTTATCTGAGAATCGCTTCTGGAGCGATATTACTCGGGTACTAGTTATTGCTAATTTCATAATTCATTAGGTTTCTAAAGATTATTAAATTCCGCCAAGATGTGTTCTTCTAAGGTTGATTTTTGACTGCTGGGCGATCTTTTGTTTTCGAGCCATTTCTGATAGTCGGTGTGCGTATTGGGGAATATTACCCCTTGATAATTACTGCTTATTGCATTTTCAATCAATCGGATAGCAAATTCTTCATCAAATTCCGACAACTGTTTTTGGGTCATTTGCAAGCTCTGTGGCGTTTTGTTTTTCCAGCGCGGTTGGTTGATTAATATTTCCCAAACAGCTTTAAAAGCTGGCGACATGGGCATGGGCGATATTGAATTTATTGAAAGACAATTGTTTGTTGATAAGGGTTCTAAAATAAAAGAATTAAAATCGTCCCCCAATGTTGTTGTTGTTGCATCTGCAACTTTCGCAACTTCCTTTTGGTCTTTTTTATTCTTTTTTCTTTTCTTTTCTTCTCTTCTCTTTTGCGAATTAATGTCAACATCGTGCATCTCAAGATTAACATTTTGCGAATTAATGTCAACACTTGCTTCGTCATTTTCTGTAAGTGCAGGCATAAAGTTCTGTATTTTAGTGTAATCAATTAAAATGTAATTTTGATTGACCTCCACGTGCTTATACCTCCGCACAGCTTCGAAATATCTTGTTTGAATACCACGAGAGGTCAAAATGCCATAAGTATCATAAAGTGCTTGGTCAAAAAAATTCCGTTTGAGCAATTCCTCAATAATATTTTTTGTGTCTTGGAGCGTAGTTCCAGAAATTGAAGTAAATAATACCAAGGCTCCTATATCGCTAAACCGTGCTGTAACAAAGCGGATTTTAGTGTCTGTAAAAAAATCGGTATCGAAGGGAAAATAGGATATTCCTGTTTTTGTTGTTCGTGCCATAAAATAATTGTTAAGGCTTTAATTGTTAATTGTTAATTGTTAATTGTTAATTGTTGGTTCGCGTCATTGTTTTGCCATTCATAAGTGGGTGGAGATCATTTACTCCACCCACAAATTGAATGGCGTATCACCTAGTGCGTATCACGTATCACGTAGTGTGGTGTGTGTTGTTACATCTCGTGCTTCATCTTGTGCTTCTGCATCTTGTGTTACATCCATACATCTTTTCATCTTGTGTTACCATCTTGTGTTTCATCTTGTGTTTTACATCTCGTATCGTTACACTCTAGTGAGTGTCATTTTATCCATCCTGCTTTGAAGTTCCATTGATGGTCGGAATTGAATCGTCACTTTATGTGGAATGTCTGACTTCAATTCTTTTGCAGTATCGGTTCCTATGGAGGATATTTTGGCTCGGAAAGTCCCCAAATCGCCCAATTTAACATACATTCCATGTGCCAATTGTTCAGGGATAGCATAGGTCAATGCAATAATAACTGCGCTAATATCGGTTTGTGTTAAGGACGTGCTATGTGATATTTTTCGTGCCAATTCGACAATGCTTACTTCACCCGACTTTATGGGTGTTGCGTAAAATCGTTTTGTGGCGGCTATATTTCTTGGATCGTGTCTTTCTTGTGTTTTGTATTGAATACTCATAATAATTAATTTTAAATTTTAAATTGTTGATTGTGAATTGTTAATCCCTCTCTTAGTGTGCGAATCCATTTTACCATTAATCATTTCTTACTCAGCTGTTCACTGCTCTTTTTTTAATAGGTAAGCTGGCAATTTTTTTCTTCAGTTTTGCTGCTGGCTGAAACATAAGGGTTAATCGTTTAACGTTGTAGGTATCCACTTCTTTTGCTGTGTCGGAACCTGTTGAGTGGATACTCACCTGAAAAGAGCCTAAGTCGCCTAGTTTTACTTGCCGTCCGTGTTGCAACTCTTCGGGTATGGCGTGTACCAATGCTGTAATAACGGCACTTATTTCGGTTTCTGTCAAAACGGTGCTGTGCGATATTTGTTGTGCTAACAAGCTGATACCTATTTCTCCCGACTTGATGGCTGACATGTAAAATCGTTTTGGCGCATCAATATCTCTTGGGTTTACTTTCTCTTGTGCTTTGTATTGAATACTCATAATAATTGTTTTTTAATAATTGTTACTAATGTTTTTTAAGCTTTAAATTTAGGCAAAACTTTGCCCTAAGCCCCTTATTTGTGGGCTTTTACTTGGTATATAGACAGGGTCGTTCTTGTCTTTGATGGTGTATTAATTTGTCGAACGTTGGTTTTTACAAGTTTGTTTACTGACGGGCAATGATATTTAATGCAATCTGCGGCGTACATCAACATTATTTACTGTCAGTCGTTTTACTGTACCTTCATTAATTGTTTCGAATTACTCAAGAATCGTGCTGATAAAGTCATAATTCATAATCTCTAATTCATAATTTCTAATTCATTTCACCTCCTTTTTGTTAGTTATACCGCCTTACTGTTGTTTTTTATTTCGCAAACCAAATTCGAGTCCAGTTGGCTATAAATTCATTGTATTTAAACGTTTTTAGCCTTAGTATCCGACTTATTTGCTGTACTAATCCGATACAAAGATATGCATATACGTTTTAACCGCCAAATCTTTTTTCCCAAAATTTATATTTTTTGGCCCTTATAAAAAACCCCCCAAACTAATTTTAACTAAAAAAATCCCCGGGGGGTTGGGGGGTTTTCGGGGGATTTTTTTTTTTTT
>JAGWCC010001785.1:0-13542 GCA_022651775.1 Drusus annulatus
AAATGCAATTTCGATATCCGACGCATTGTCTTTGTTTGATTTTGTTCGAAAGTCCGACAGATCAGCTTCGCATGCCGCATAAATTGCGGCGTAAGCGGTGTCTTTTTTCAACAAATAAAGATGCACATCATGTAATTCTCTGATTACATGTAATGAATGATAATTGTGTCCAACGGCTTCCTTTTGCTCTTCTTTAAGTAGGTTGACAATACCGATGTACCAAAAAAACACTTCTTGCTTTTTAGCGTCATCAAGAGTTAGAGGGTCCACCAAATTCCTACATATTGTGTCGGCATCTAATTGCCAAACCCTTAACAGATCTTCAATTTGCCATATGTAGAGAATGTATTCGGCAATATTTTCTTTTCTTTTTTGTTTTGCTATTAACATTTTATTAAATAAATTGTAACTCTTCAGTGTCTGCACTCTAAGGTGCTCGCTTTGCTCGCTTAGGACATTTTCACTAAGGCGAATAAGGCGCACGAAGGCGCACAAAGTCGCATACTGCATCAGCTCGAACACCTTAAAAAATAACATGAGTGAGTAAAGGCAGGATCGTATAGAAAAAAAGAATCAATTACTCTATGCGATCTCCCTTTTCAATGTGATTCTGTTTTCCTGTACGATATTTTCTTTTCTTATGCAATCCTGCTTTTTCCTATGCGATCCTGCCTTTGTGCTATGTGATCCTGCCTTTACTCACTCGTGTTTATTTTTTAAGGTGTTCGAGCTGAGGCAGTGTGCGCCTTCGTGCGCCTTATTCGCCTTAGTGAAAATGTCCTAAGCGAGCAAAGTGAGTGCCTTAGGGTGCAGGTGCTGAGTTACGATAAACTCGTCCTAAAGTAGCACAAATGTACAAATAAAGTTCCATCTTTTGTATCTGACAAATTAAAACAGATGTTTCCAAACTTCCGCATCTTCCTTTCGAAACCCTAAAGGAAGATCTCACTTAGGCTAGGGCGCAAATGTATCTGTTATTTTGGAACAAGATCTTATTTTTTTAGAACAAATCGAGGTCTATATTTCGACTTCATTCCAATCCACAACAACAGTAAACCCAACAAGATCCACAAACTGGGCTCGCTCATTTGTGTGGTATCTTCTAAGTCTAATGCTTTATTGCCACTCAGTACTTCTTGTTGTTTTTTGAGCAACATGGCCTTTTGCGCATCATTTTCAACGGCAATGTAGGACGTTTGATGGGTCATAATCCGTGTATCATAACTCATTCGTACAGCAGCTTGCCAATTCGTTTTGGCTTGATAGGGATACAATAATTGCGACAGCCATTGGGCTTCCAGCTCCAAACCTGATGTCCACTTATTCAAATCGGCTTGTTTTGAATTTTTAGGAAACTGTTTCGATTGTTCCAAATCAAAATGCGGCTGATGTAAAACAATGCTCGCTTTGTTGTCATTAGCGACAAAAAACAGCCCGTTATTGTTTTCGTATTGACGTACTTTGGGGGAATGATTCCGATCGAAAGGATACTGGGTGGCAGGGTCGGATAAGTCTAGTTCTGGAACTATTACATCAGCAACAGTCATATCGTGTACCTTCAAATATTGTTCTCCGATGTTGCTGCTATAAAAGAAATTGTTCTCGGGAAACAAGCATTGCAAGTCAGCAAAGCTATTTTCGATCAACAACTGACTCTCTACGTTGTTAGAGATCGCAATAATTACAGGATACCGAGCTGTCTTTGCAAGATAGTTTTCCAATAAGATTTGTTTGACAGCTCGGTCAAAATAAAACCCTCCTCGAAATTCTTTTTGCTGAAGATCTTGTTGCCAATTTGGAGTCATTTTTATAACTTCGGTATAGGTATTGGTGCAATAAATCAAAGCATCGCTGTCATCAATAATATTGGCATCGAGTATTTTGTTGATCTGCAAAGCTGCACGGGCTCTCCCCTGGTTTTTGGCTGACATGTCTACCACAAACACATAATACGGCTTGCGTGCCACCACAGGAAGTTGCTCTTTTTTAGAGGGGGATAAATAACTGACAATCGGTCCCTCGACCGAATGGTTGATGAGCGAAGGTGCACTACTTTTTTCTGCACTTTCGGATCCCAATGCAAGTGTTCGCTGATCAATGGTGAAGGTGATCGGTTCTTTATGCACCAATTCAAACCCGGTACGCCGCACTTCGTTTGACTCGAAAGGGAATACCCTAAAATCAACACTTTGATTGCTTATATAAGTCAGCAAACCAGGATCACGGTTTTCGTTTCTGATTTGCGCATATACCCATTCCGCCGCTTTCTTTTCGATTAACAAACCTTTTTCTTTCCGATCACCTACATATAAGTAGTAATCACTGATCCAACATCCTGTAGGGAGTTGAAGCTTAGTGAAATACTCTTGTTGATTGAATGAGGACGAATTTGTTAATTCAATATCAATTTGACTGACCCAATATCCTTTCGCTGTATCATAAGTACTGGTAAATTGAATGTCAGAAAGCCAAATAGTAGTTGCGAGATTGTTCTCTTGCTGTGTTGTCGAGTATACATAATCGCCAAAAAACACGCCTTGCATCTCGTTGATCTTTTTCTCGGAAAGTATCAGATTGTCTAAAACCAAATAATTAAAGTAATTCGACAAATAAGGTGTTTGCATAGAGTTTTGTATAGAATTTCGTCTATGACTCTTATTTCCCTGAATAAAACGTAATGTACCTCGAAGCGATGTGGTGTCAATGGCATAATTGTTCCGACTATAATTGGGGTGGTAAACATAGTCGAGCGCAGTGTCCAGTACCCTTTTGTGATGTAAATTGTTGACGGTAATGGCAATGGGGATGACTAAAAAGCCAGTGATCATGATTGCCACAAGAAAACGCTTGTTGATGCTTTGTTGTAAAAACTGATAATCATCTGCCAAACTTTTACAGTGAATGACAAACAATGCCAAGGGAGCGAGCAACAAAAAACCGATACCGATGGCCAAGATAGCCAGTACCGACAATGGTAAAAAGGGGAGAAAAATGATAAAGAAATAGAGCGTATAAGCACTTGTGACGCTCTTTCCGATCAACTGTAGCAAACGCATAGCAGGCTGATGACTATTGGGTAAACACAATAAAACACCATTAATGATACACAGGGCGTAAAACCAAAAAGAACTAAAATCGCCAAATATCATATTGATTCCAAATCCCAATCCGTCGTTGTTAAAGGTAAGACCCAATAAAGGAAAGATAAGGGTGATGGGTATTTTCCATAGTAGCGGATGCACGCGCCACTTCTGCGCACTGGAGTACGACAAAATGTAAATGGCTCGGATTAAATAAAAAAGAAAAAGCAGCGTTCCCGAAATGATGATGACCAAAATAACATGAATGGAAATGTCTGAAAAAACATTACGAAGCATGCTTGGGATCAATAGCATACACACATACCAACTCACCGGAACGCCAATGGACAACAAAATATTGAACCAAAATCGATTCTCTTCTTTATTGGGCGTGAGTAGCACTACGCCCACAAAGAGTGCATAGACCAAACTGGGCATCAAGAAAGTGAATAGATAAAGGAGCGGTTCGGTGGAAATCATCCATTGGGGAATGTCGCGAGGAATTAATTCGTCGGAATATAAGCAGGCTAAATAGATGTATCCGATGTGTACCAACAACGACAAGAAGGCATACACTACATTTAATGGCTTTTTCAACAACTCGCAGACCAATGCATATAGCAGATTGAAACCGCCCACGGCAGCCAAACCCGATTGCAAATTGTTTCCACACAAATAAACTTTCCGCGTTTAATAAACTTTTAAAAATACTGAATTGCCCCCAAAGTAAGAAAAATAACACACAAACGGGGAGTGTGTTGATGGCAATAAGCCATTTGGGATTGGTGAGATGTTTCAATTTAATTATGAATTATGAATTATGAATTATGAATTATGAATTATGCGAATTAACAGTTGAAAAGCGCAAGTTTGCGAAGCCAAATTTCACTAAGGCGAATAAGGCGCACAAAGTCGCACAAAGGCACAACGCATAAAAAGGCAGGTGCGATCATAAAATCTTTTTACTCAGTCATTGTATCTGTATTTGTAAATTAGAACAATTTTTCGATAATCTTACTTTTTCGCATCGCACCTGCCTTTACTCACTCGTGTTTATTTTTTAAGGTGTTCGAGCTGAGACAGTGTGCGACTTATTCGCCTTAGTGAAAGTGGCTTCGCGAGCGAAGCGAGCGCTTATACCCGAACTTGCGCTTTTCAACTGTTAATTCGAAACATTCCTTGTGTAATACACCTGAGTGATTTGGTAAATAATAATTAAAAAAGATAGATAAACTACAATACCGATAGCCTCGTGAAGCCATGGATATTGCTGATTGATACCAATCTTCGCACCATTGATGCTTATGGCGAGTAAAATGCGTGATGTGTTTGCTAAAATAGTGAATAAATAACTGCAGAACAACACTACAGAGATGGCAATGATACGCTTCTTGTCCCCTTCGATGTATTGCAAAGAAGTATATGACAACATCATAAAACAAATCATCCAGAAATTAAATCCGCTACATGATTTATTGATAATCATATCTAAAGTCGGGTAATAATACCCCTCTTCGGGTATCCATATAGCATCTGACGCTGTAATCCAATTGACAAGCGTGCTGGTGGGTGCCAGTAAAAACACTAATTGATCGGTATCCGATTGTGCATGTAACAATTTGAATGCTACAAATAGCAATAATAAAATGATGTAATATTTATTCACGGACTGATTAAGTTGAATTACTATTATTGAAAGTAGGCTTGTTTTAAAATAACATGCACATTGGGCTAAAGCTACTTTTTCCTACTTCGAACCTACCTTTTCCTCTTTAATCCTGTCTTTGTGCGCCTTTGTGTGCCTTATTCGCCTTCGTGACACCGTCCTAAGCGAGCGAAGCGAGTGCCTTGCCAGCTAAAAAGTTAAGTAAATATTGCGGATTACTTATTTGTACAAATTCGGGTTACTTTGCTCCTCTATTTCAGAGATAGCAAATAGATAATATGGACTATTGGGTACAAATAGGGTTTTCTCTTTATCAGGAAAATTGAGTGACCAATGATCGCCTTTCACATCAATCTTTGTCAAAACGCCACCAATCAGTATCTCCACTTGCGTTTGACCGGTGACGGCTTTATAGGTCTTTCGAACGACAGATTGTTGGCGGCGTAAAATGTCCGATAGCGCAAAACCTTCTCCCCAAAGCTCTTTCCGACGTTCTAATAAGATGGTTTGAATAATATCTTGCTTTGTTTTACCTGCTTCATCGAATGCTGGTGCATTACGGGCCGCTAATAACTGATTCAAAAGCACCACACCTTCACTTACTTTATTGATTTCAACCAACGATTCGGCTTCAATCAATAGCATTTCGGCAGCGCGCATCAACACAATATCACCAGTAAGATCTGTACGAAACCGAAACTTCGAACTTCCACAAATACCCAGTCTAGCGGGTTCTATATCCCAAAAGAAAGTTTTTTTACGCACATCACCATCCGTATGTAAGTTCATAAAATTAGGATCAGGGCGAACACTCTTATAGTAGGAATTACCCGATATTTGATCTAAATACTGAAAAGTGTAGCTTGCCACCGATTGAGTAGGTGTTTGAGGGTGTCCCCAAATCCATTCGTTATTTGTGAGGTCATTAAAACCAGATAAAAATGTTTCTTGGCTCATTAACTCGCTTTGTTGACGGGCTATGTTGGCAGCTTTTGCAGCCTTGTCATACACACCCATATTCAAATACATCCGTGCCAACAAACCGTTAACAACTTGAGTATTGGGTCGAAACTTATCCGCCTTCCGATCATAATCTTTTAGCAATTCTAAAGCTTTAGTCAAATCTGTCTCAATCAAAGTGTATACAGCTTCTACTGTTGCACGTGGGTTTCCGTCTTTAGCGTCATACCGAGTAGGTTCGGTATAAATTGGAATAGCCTTAGCCAATTTGTCCTTTTGATAACTGAATTGATAAAACTGCACTAAATTCAAATAGCAGAAGGCACGCAGGGCGTAAGTTTGTCCTTTAGCCCGACGCATTCGTGTATCATCCGCCCACATCAGGACTGGCAAGTATGGCATTGCAATTATTGATAGTTTGGTACAATAACGACCACACCGACTTTGTCCGATACTGCGTTTTATCAGATAATTCGCTAAACTGATAGGCTGTTAAATATCCGTATTTCCCACTAAGAACAGCCACATCGTTCCCCATTGCATCGCTGGTGCGCAAAATGGCGGTGTAGCCAGGGTTGGCCTGCGAGTAATAGGTCTCAAATAGATACTCCCATGCACCATTGAACGCCACTTCGGCTTTTTCGCCCGTTCCAAAAACCACCTCTTCGTCAACCATGTTCGTTGGAGACGTATCTAAATTGCAGGATAAGCTGATGAAAGCAATCATCAGACTGTAGATATGTAAAGAAATATTCGTGCTCATATTTTTTGCAATTTATGCTTTGCACCTCTCCAAAAATCGATTATTGTTGTCTGGAGAAACGCTAAATTCGCTTATCTGCCAACATTTATGACTGAAGACACATGGGAGCAAAGATAATAGAATTGTTACCAATAAACAAGTGCAAAAAAATAAGGGTGCCCAACTTGGGCACCCTTATTTCATATACAAGTTATTTCTAACTAACTATCTACTTTCGTCGCGTACTATTTTCACCACATTAAAGAGCTTTTGAATCTCAGTCATGTTAATTAATGAATCTTCATATAAAGGATTCAAAGAGTGTAACGTAACTGTGTTGGTGTCAGGATTGTGCTCTATAATTTGCTTGGTTGATAAACCTTGCGTTTTATGAAACACAACAAATGATTTCCATTTTGAGAAATGCAAACGTGATTTCCAATAAATCTGATCTACTTCCCGACAAATTAGGATATCGCCTGGTTTGTAGCTGTTGTCAGACCCATTGCTCATTCCATCTCCTTTGACCTCAAAAGCCATATAATTGCCTACACCTTCGTGTTCTGCAACCATTGGTAAAATAGGAAGGGTTTCAATGTAAGCGTCATCTGCAAATCCTTTGATATAATCAGATTGTGCATACTGACTTACTAATGGTACTTGAATGATTTTTAGATCTGGAGAAACCATGCGAATTTCGTTCTTCGAAACTTCGCCCTTAATCATATTACCTCTTCCTGTAATTATCCACTCCGTATTCAGTTCTGGATAATGCAATACTATTTTTCAAGAATTTCCGAACCCTACGGAAGGGCTTCTTGAAGAAATATACCCCAATGAGATACCTACTGAGTCTTCGAATTTATTCCGACCCATTTCCTTGTACTCAACAAATTTTTTTAATCTTTCTTTTGAACTCATAATATTGTTTTAGATTACAAAACTAATAAATCTTTACTAATAATTGTCATAATATAAATGCCAAAATAATTTACGTGCAACGAAAAGCTTTTCTTTATCAATATTTATACTAAAAAATAAAATCAGAATATTAGCAATCATGTGTCGATATACCTGACGAAACTGTATAAATAAAAAGGTAAATTTGACTGAATATCAATATTTGTGTAAATAAAACGTAATACAGTTCATTCTGTAGGTAACAATAAACTGCATGTGTGTTTTTTTTTCGGAATAAAAGAAAATAAAAGTTTGTTTTATTTTGAAAAATAAAGCTAAGTTCACGTAATTTAACATAAAAACTGTCGCTACAAACGTCTATATTTACCTTTTTTTGTGCGATATTAAGTGTATGTAACCTTATTTTTAGCAGGAAATAATTGCGATTTAACTCTAAATATTACAAAGAAACAATTCAATTAACGTCTAACAGGGCTTGCTTGGTGGCTTCTAATAGGGGTTGTGCCGACACATCGCTCCCAACAGCTTGTTGCATCCATACGTTGGGTGTCAATCGCCCTAAAGCAAATATACGCATTACCTCTTCTGCAAAATTTTTACCTCGAATGTGTTCTTCTAACTGAAACTCGATAAGATGTCCCATCGGATAATTCGATAAATAAAGAGGGTTATCAATCATGTGTGAGTAAATCGCTAGAATAGGCGAATCGGTTTCTCCTAAAACAGGAGCGTAGTAATTATTCCAAACACGTTGCGCTATCACTGTCACCTCGTCCTTTAACTGCGCTGCAGTGGCATCTGGATGTTTGTAGAGCCATTCCCAAACTTCCATATCAACTAGCGAAACGCCCATAATTTCGTAACACGACCAAAAATTGTCCAAGGTTTGCAGTGTTTGTATCTGTGGGTTACTGGCTTTCATTCCTAATAACTCTAAATCTCGTTTTTGAAAGATAAAAGCCAAAGCCTCTGTAAATGCCGTATTGGGTACACCGTTGAGGGTGTAATGCTCGACATTGTATAAAGCTCAAGGTTTGTTCTACATTGTGACCAAATTCGTGCATGCCGATATTGTACGCTTTGTAATCCATTCCGCCAGTACCAATACGGCTTCTTAACCTCGCTTTTTCGCCACGCATAGCGGCTCCCCACGCATGTCCTGCACCTCGAGAAGCATCTACCTGTATTTTCGAACAAAGATGCTGTGCTTGCTCGTTACTGAATCCCAATTTTAGAAGAAATTGCGGGAAGTGCCTTCTCGTAAGCTGCAGCATTGGGATAAAGCTGACGAGTGAGGGTATTCAATTCCTCTTCGTTCACACCACTACGCGGTTTGAAACCATCATACCAAATATCAAAAGGGCGTAACGAACGACCTAAGCGTTTTTCAATCAGCTGGGCGACTTCTTTGGTTTGGGGCGATGATACAAAATCGGTAAAAAGTTGTTGGACATAAGCCTTACTCATCTCCATATTCTGATCGAAAGCCCGTTCAATGTAAGTTGGGTAGGTGCTGTTGTATGGATCGCTTTTGGCCAAAGCTTTGAAATTGTTTAATAAATGCTGATAGCGTATGTTGGCTTCGGGTATTGCCGACAGTTCTTTTTATCTTTCCAAACCTTATTGGTATACGGATCCCATTGTACTGCAGGGTTATTGATGACGTCCTGCGGAATGGTTTGTCGGATAATATCAAGCATCACCTGATAAATCATTTCTTGTTTTTCGAGACCATTGTTGGTGTTGGCGTAATTTGATTTTAATTCGTCGCGTAAATTCCAGTGACTAATAAGTTTCATGTCAGCAGGAAAGAGCGCTTGTCCATCTTTATTCAGCAAATTACCCATCATGATATTGTATTCGGATATATACGAATCCGCTTCGGTATTTACTTTCGATGCTTCTTGCTTAATTTCGGCTGGTATGCGGCTGGTAAACAAATCACCAAGTCGGGCAGCAGCCCATTCTTCTCGCGACCATGTTTTTCCTAATTGTTCTTTTTCGTTGGTGGTGTAAGCCGGAAAGTTTAAGATGGTAACAAATGCCAATTTATTGGCATACATATCATCGCTGAAATGAGCGGCGACATTATATCCGCCTAAAAGATAATCAACATCAGTCAACTGTCCACCTTGTAGGTGTAGGGGTACTTTCAGATCAACACTTATTTTGTTAAACGATCCATAAAGACTTTCCAGTGCACTTGCTAACTTATGGAGTAAAACAAGTCGATCAGCATCAGCCGCAATGTAATTTTTGATACAAAAATCAATCATTTCTTTTTCCGACCCATCTGCATTTGTCCAACTAGCCACTAGTTGTTGTATGCTTTTTTCGGCTCGTTCTTTATTTAATTGGGGATACTTTAACTGCAGGCTATCGATAATGGTGTGCATAACAACTGTTTTATTGACTGAATTAGCTGGTTGGCTGGGTTGGCAATGTAGCAACATACACGAAAAGGTGCATAAGAATAGGAGTTGTGTAATTTTTTTCATTCGGATTGATATTGGATACATTAATGTTTACGAATAATGATCTTTCTGATTTGTAAAATAAAATAAAATGTAAAGTTAAGCTTTTTTATCATATAAATGGCATTACTGCAACTTAGGGTGCATTCCAAATTGTCGCAGAGGAGGTTTGTTCGGAGGCCTCATGTTGCTACAATCTCGCTTCGCTCGAAATGATGGCTTCTCGCAAGAGGGCAAGGAGGAGAAAGATTGGGGCGAAGCCGCCCCCAATCTTTCTCCTCCAGTTTACACCACGGAAGCCCGTCATTCCGAGCGAAGCGAGGAATCTATACAATTATTTTGAAATGAAACGTGTCAGTTATTTTTGAACAAGCCCTTAGTCCGATGAAAATAGAAACGTAAGTAGTTAAATAATCGACCTGTTTTATTTGGGCTAAAGCCCAAGCCACACCTCATCAATAATAAATGGGCTAAAGCCCATTTCCATTGATTGTTTACCAGTTCATACTTATTTGACAGCTCGTGGTCATTTTTTTGTGGTGTTAATTGTTGCGAAATTTCAATAGGAACGTCAACTAAACGTTTTTTATCCATTGCATCAACACGAGCTTCGAGTAATCTTTGTTGAACAAGAGGCGAGGCCTGAAGGGTCGCCATACCTCAGCCTAGGGGTGCAAGCCCAATGCCATTAAGTTAAGGCGTAATCAATTGATAATCAAATTTAATCACACTCATAATAATGTCACCGCTGGGGTTCTGACTAATATTGGCTATCTAGGTCTACATTGCATCAACATGAGGCCTCCGAATAATAATGTCACCCCGCTGGGGTTCTGACTAATCTTGGCTATCTAGTTCTACAATAATGTCACCCCGCTGGGGTTCTGACTAATCTTGGATACTTGTATATATCTCTTGATAAGAATCAATTAGCTTCCCCGATTTGTTGTACTCCTTTACTATATCGTCTTTTTTAATGGTATATGTCCCGTCTTTATTTATTGTTTTTAATTGTCCTTTGGTATAATATATTTCTATTGATACCATTTTTTCATTGCCGTCAAACTGTGTTATTTCCTTTGCTATTCCTTTGGCAATACTGGTTTTTTCTTTTGATACCATTTTTTCATTGCCGTCAAACTGTGTAATTTCCTTTGCTATTCCTTTGGCAAGTCCACTGGTTTTGGTGATAACACGCTCTTGCAGTACTCCATTTTGATAATATTCGTAAATGCCTCTCAAGTTATCTTCTAATCTGCAAGATGTTAAACTGTCGGTTTCGGACGAATAAGAGCAATTCCATTTATAAATCTTTTCCTTTTGTAGCAAGCGGTATTCCGATTCAACTTGCCCGTATTTATTATAATATTTAATGATTGTAGTATCGCCTTGCCCAAATATCTCTTCGTCTAAACTTTTGTTCTTTGGATTGTACTTTTTATAGTGTTGTACCCTGTTTTTATTTACATAACACTCCATTAAGGTGTCATTCTTATAATTTACTGCCCTAATTATCCCATCAACCATTCCCTGCTCAATAATAGTAAAGGACAAATAGGTGGTGTTTTTTTTAGTTATCATTTTATACTCATACTTGTCGGGAGCAAGGTAGGTGCTATCGGCATTTAAAAATTGTATGGTATCACCTACTTCATCTAGTTTGCTTTTGTCAAAAATAATGTTGGTTACCTCTGTTTGCGCCATTGTCAAAATGGAAGTAAATAAGCTGATAATAAGTAAAGTTGTATACTTCATGCTGTTTTGCTTTGTGTTTTAAGCACACCGAGTGCTATTTATTGTTTTATTTAGTACGTAATGCGCTGGAATCTTTAATTAGGGAATATCCAGGGACTGGTATAGGCTGGTCGGATCAATTGATTGGCTTTACTCTCGGTAAAGCAATTTAAGTGATTATCCCAATGTACCGACTCGTTTGTTCTACACGATATATTGGCCAGATGGGTCATTTTAGCCACCTTAGCCCCAATTTCGACACTGGCGTTTGGGGTGGCTTTGCTTACCATGCAATCTAAAAAGTTTCGGACATGGGCTTTTAGACCTCCTTCGGCTACCGCCTGTCCTTCTGTTTGTTGACCATTTTTTTGAAGTGCAACAGCTTCCATTCTAGGAGCACTGTCTACTTCTGGCACCACTTCCCAACCGTTCCGATCCAAAAGAAGTGTGCCGTTTTCGCCAATGAAGGCCAAACCATGTTCGCGTCCATAGGGACCATCTTTCACACCGCAAGCGTGGTCCCAGCTGATTGTGAAATCGTCATATACATATGATACCAATAGCGTATCAGGGGTTTCCATGGCATCTGTGGGATAGGCAAATTTGCCTCCAGCAGTCATCGTTAATTTTGGTAAATCGGCTTTCATTCCAATCATTGCATAATCCAATAAATGTACACCCCAGTCGGACATTAAACCACCAGCATAATCCCAATAAAATCGGAAATTGTAATGAAACCGATTGGCATTAAAAGGTCGGTGTGGTGCGGGGGCCCCAACCACATATCATAGTCAACACCAGCAGGCACTGGCGTATTGGGCAATATGGGCAAAAGTTTTTTCCAAATCATATATGCCCAAACCTTCACCGTTCGTATACGTCCTAATTTACCCGAATGAACAAAGGCCATCGCATCTTGCCAATGTGGGTCGCTACGTTGCCATTGTCCAACCTGGATAATACTGTTATAGCGTTTCGCTGTTCGCACCATTGCGTCACATTCGGCAATAGAATTGGCCATTGGCTTTTCGCAATATACTGCTTTTCCAGCTTGGCAAGCAGCTATCGTTTGTAAGCAATGCCAGTGGTCGGGGGTAGCCACAATTACAGCATCTATATCTTTATTGTCCATCACTCTTTGCCAATCTTTATACAGAAAAGGGGGTTTCTTTCCTCTTAATTTCTGAACATCTTCGGCACGTTTGTTTAGCCAAAAATCGTCTACATCACATAAAGCAACGCATTCGACTTGAGGAAATTTCAGAAACATTTCCAAGTTGCTCCAACCCATGTTTTTACAACCTATTAGGGCAACTTTTATTTTGTCGGAAGCATTAAATGCGGCTTTTCCACCTAATACAATGTTTGGGAAAGTAAGTGCGGCACCTAGTCCTGCACCTGCCCAAAACGACGTTTTAAGAAAATCTCTTCTGTTTGACATAGTTCTGTATTTTTACTAGATAAATAAATTTTGGATCACGTAAATATCACCATGTACCGATCCATAGGTCTTTATATACTTCGGTCTCGTTATCTTATAAACGAACCCTTTTCGGTGTTTGTATCCATTATTACATCTGATAAAACTATTATAAAAGTGCGCAGTGAGTGTTTTCGTTATAGGGTTAGGTGTTAATCGATCACTAATAGCCTATTTATCAAATGTTTTTAACCGAACAAAAGTAAGGTTTTTTACCCAAACAAAAAAATAAATAGTAGAAAGTTTTTGGAATTACACAGGTAGGAAGATATCTTGAGATCTAAGAGATGCAAAACTGATGTATTTGGGCTTAGGGTTTGTTCATAAATGATTGATGCGTTTCATTAAAATTTGGGCTTTTGCCCAATACAAAGCTAACAGTGCAGCACCCCCTTCTTGTGTTCGCTTCGCTCGGCTTGCCAAATTTCACCAAGGCGAATAAGGCGCACCTTCAGTCCCTTCAGGCCAGAGGGTCACATGTTTAT
>JAGWCC010001786.1:0-13469 GCA_022651775.1 Drusus annulatus
AACCCTCATCAATAAATAGGGACTCAATCTTCATGCGGTTTGACGACAAGGACGATAAACCTAAAGCCAGTGCCAACGAAATAAGAAACGATTCTCCTCCCGATAGCGAGTGTACTGTTCGCACCTCGCCCAACATATCCAAGTCGACAACCTGCAAGGCTAAGGTATCAGGAATGCGTTGCAATTGGGTAGCGTTTCGATAACTCCTGCAAATGCTTATTGGCATAGGTGAGTAGGGCTTCGAGCGTATCCCTGTGCCAACACCTTGAATTTTGCACCATCGGCAGAGCCAAACAGATCGTTCAGCTTTTTCCAATTCTCGGATAAAGCTCTCTTTTGGGTCAGTTCGTCTTCAAATGCTTTTATTCTAATCTTTGCCTTTTTCGTGGTTGGCAACCATGAGGTCTATTTCGGTATTCCGATTCGCTTTTTGATCTTTATATCCGTTCTTTTCGTCAAATAGAGCTTGCAAGGCTTCTTTTTCCTCCCCATCAACGGGTTTTATTTCTGCCTCATAATGCTTTTCGAGTATTGTTCTCCGTTCGGCAAGTGTGGCTTGAACAGATGTCTTGTTCTCACGAAGTCGGTTCAAAGCCTCCCGTTCGCTAGTGAGCCAATTGCTGTCTTTGGCTAATAGCGTTGCCAACTGTTCTGCTGTGATTTCTCCATTTTGGGCAGCCAGCCAAGTATTGACAACTTGTTGTAATTGGTCGCAACGGGTAGATAGTGTGGTAATATCCGTTGCTATCTGAGTAATAATACCTGCGAATGTTTCACTCTTGGTAGCTATTTCACCTTTAGTAGCAGTTAGTTTCTTGAGTCTGTCAGCAATCTCTTTGCTTTTATTGGTATATGTTTTTTCAACATCGTCGGCAGATTTTCCTTCTAGGACTTTCGATCTCTCGCCTTGCAATTTGTCGAACTCCGCACTGCTGTCTTTGTGTTTTTCTTCTTTGCTTAGTAACACCTCGCTAGCTACTGATTGGTTTTCTTTCTCGTGTTCCAACGAAATATTCAGCTTACCGATTTGCTCATTGGTGGTTGTTTGCTCCAATGTATAGTTGTTCCAACTTGTAGCAATTTCTTTCAGCGTATTTTGGAGCTTGCCTTGGTCAAACTGTTGTTGCCACAAGGGTAACGTATTCAGATAGGTATCCAATTTAGCAACTGCTTCTTTGGATTGAGTGGCATAGCTGTCCACCACCGATTGTAATCGAATATGCTCACTCTTACGCTTTTCTATATTGATGGTAAGTAACGTAATTTTATCACTTACCTCTTTTTTCGATTTATTCAGTTCTGCCTCTTCTAAACTTTCGCCTTGAACCTCCGCCATTGGATGATGCAAGCTACCGCATACCGGGCAAGGGTTTCCATCTTGTAACTTCGCTCTTAGTAGGGCAATTTCGGCGGGGAGTAATTGATTTAATCGCTCAGCTTCCGTTTTCAGCGCATCCAATTTCGGTTCGTCAATGACAAGCATTTTTTTGGATTCGGCTAATGTCTTGACATTATTTGCACCTTGTTTATTGGCTGTATCAACATCGTTGAGCAGGTTGATTATTAAATCAACTCTCGGAACTATCTCCGCATATTGTTTATGTTCGCTAAACCAAATATCTATTTTCCCGATTGTTTTTTCAGCGGTTTCAATCGCCGATTGGGTAGACGAAATGGATTTCTCTATTTTCGTTTTTGCTTCAATGGCTTGTTGATACTCCTTTGCTGCACTTTCAGCATTGGTTTTGGCTCCAATAAGGCGAATGTCCAACTCACGTGCTTTCTTTATCTGTGGCTCTATTTGAGCAATCGCTTCAGTATGTTGCGCCTGCTCTTTTTCGCAAAGTGCCACTTGCTCGTTAGCTTGCTTCAGCAACAAACTATTGGCATCACGGTCTGTCTCTTGTTTAGAGAGATTCAACCAATTGTCTGCAAGTTGTTTTTGTGCGTTTTTCAGCGCATTGTAGTTATCTCGTATTTCTTGAACATTGTCTATTTGAGTAAGATAGTCATACCTTGGCTTTGCTTCCTCTAATTGCTTTTTGAGAATCTGCCAACAGCTGTTCTGCTTGCTTTACACCCTTGTTTAGCAGTTCTTCATCTGCAATCCATTTTATTTTAGCAGTCAGTTGCAAGACTTCTATTTTCAATGATTCGAGTTCCAACAATATTGCTTGTTTCTCCGCAGATAGCAATTCCAACTCTTCATCCGAAAGAAGTTCGATGCCTTTGATACGTTCCTGCAATAAGGTCAAATCTTGTTCTGCTATTTTCGATTTATCGTAAATGGACGATGATATTCGCGAATAAATAGCTGTTCCAGTAAGCTTTTCCAGCAATTCGGCTTTTTCTTTCTGAGTGGCTTTGAGGAAGGTCGCAAAATCGCCCTGAGCAAGCAATACGGCACGAGTAAATTGGTCGAAGGTAAGACCGATAAGCTCCACTACTTTGGCTAACAATTCCGTCTTACGCCCTTGCACCTCACTGTTTGTGCTTAGATTCGTTAGCCTAAATTCGGTATTCTGCAACGAGCCGTCAATCTTATCCCGTGAGCGACGCACACTCCAACGCGAGCGAAATCTTTCGCCTGCAAGTGATACAAAATCAACCTCGGCATAGCCATCGCTGGTGCCACGCCTCAGGATATTTCGGCTGTCTTTTTGGTTGATGGTTTTATCTTTCACATCAATTATCGAGATGTTTTCGGATGTTCTATTATTACGGGGTGTATCGTCAAACAATGCCAAGCACAAGGCATCGAGCAATGTCGATTTGCCCGAACCCGTACTTCCTGTTATGGCAAATATTCCTGCCGACTTCAATGGTTCGGTCGTAAAATCGACTTCAAACTCGCCCTCCAAGGAGGCTAGATTTTTTCCTCGTATTGCTAATATCTTCATCGTTCCATCTCCTGTATTACGCTTTGCAGCAAACTCTTCATCGTTTCGGGCATATTTTCACCTCCATACCTGCGTTTGAAAATATCGTTTGCCATATCCATCGGGTTGATGGTTTGCAATTCTTCGTAAGTGATAGTTTTGGTATCCGTTTCACGCTTAGGCGTAATGGCAACAATACGAGCCAAGCGTACCGACTTTGTCTTCAATGCCTCTTCGATTTGATGCCTCAACGAGGGTTCAGGCTCTGTTATCAATACCTTCACTTCAAGGTAAGGAGCGGTATCTGTATTTTCGGCATCGGGCAAAGCTGCAATTTCAGTCAACACATCACAAAGAGGCATGGGTTGTGCCGGTATGCTCAGTAGCTTGATAGGAGCATCGAATAAGATGCGTTCTATCGTTGTGGTTTCTTTTATGTCGATAAGTGTAACACCCTGTTTGTTGTTTTTCTCGGCAAACGACATGGGTAGGGGAGAACCGGCATAACGCACATTTTCTCGTCCCGAAACTCGTTGTGCACGGTGGAGATGTCCAAGTGCTGTGTAGGTTATTTCTTTGGCAAAGGCATCGGGCGACACACATTCCAAACCACCGATAATAGTACGTTCCGAACGGTCGTTTTCCGAAATCTCGGAACCTGTTGCCTGCAAATGTCCCATCGCGATTATGGGCTGATTTTTGTCTCCGACACACATTCATATATAGCTTCGTACATAGCCTTAACGCCTTGTGCATAGGTATCCGAAATGGGATAATCGCCTTGTCGGAGATAGGGCACAGCCAAACAATATCCACCTTTGTTGAGGGGAATTACCAAGTGATTGAAATCGATTTCCCCATCAGAGGTGCGTTTAACTACTCCACGAATGGTGATATTCATGTCTTCCAACAGGGGATTTGGTGCTTCGAGGCGTGCCGCCGAATCGTGATTGCCTGCAATAATTATCACTTGTAAATTGGGATTGGCAGTCGTGATCTCTCGCAAAAAACGGTAATACATCTTTTGCGACTCTGCAGACGGATTGGGGCTATCGAAAACATCGCCTGCAATAAGTAACACATCCACCTGCAACTCGTGTAGCTGGTTTTTCAACCATGCCAAGAATTGAAGATGCTCGCCACGGCGGTCATATTCATAAAAGGTTTGTCCGATATGCCAATCGGCGGTGTGGAGGAGGATCATGGGTTAACAGGGAATAAAGATTCAACATATTTTTCATCATGTAAAATGCTTTTACCTCCCAAAATATCTTTTAACCAGTTTAAACATGGTACATCTGAATCCAATGTTATAGTTTGAGCGTACTCATATGCTCTTAAGGGCTTGTCTTTATTACCTGACAGTGTAATATTGTGGGCTTCTTCAAAATTTTTACTGTGCACATATCTTCGTGAAAGTTCACTTTTAGAATCATTAGCTTTATTGACGAACGTCCATATTGACGAATTTAGTGTCCAAGCTGGATTACTTGTCCCTGTAATTGTCAATCGAGAATCTGTATCATGAATTATGTAGTGCTCAATTTCAAATGATGTTAAAACTTGTTGAAAAAATGGGATATTCATTTTAGAACCTGTGTTTAATACGAATAATTCCTCATTGGGATAAAATCGTGAAAGCAAATCTCTATATACAATCGCTTCGGTATCACCTTCTACTAGTAAAACTTTGTCAGCGTAAAATGCTTCACAAATATGGGGATTAAAGCGATTAACCATTTGCACCCATTTTTTCAATTCGTCATCCCGTCCAAATAATGATTCTCCAACTTGAAAAGTCTGAGTAGTATCATCATCGTTTTTTGTGACTCTAATGAGAGATGAATGGGGTTTAGAAATATCTATCATTAATGGAGAATGAGTCGCACATAGTATTTGATATGGGCTATCTTCACCCAATTTATAAAGGCTTTCTCTTAATTTGAATGCTACTTTAGGATGAAGAAATAATTCGGGTTCCTCAAATAATATTATATATTCCTTTTGACTACCTGTTATTTCTCGTTTTAAGAAAGTTATAAAATTAAAAAGCGCTTGCCTTATTACTCCATGCCCATTTTGCAAGACTGTTTCTTTCCTACTACAATCTTTTTTTTCGACAATTATTGAATGATTTTTTTTGAATGCATCTTCTAATTTGATATTTTCATCCTTGGTTGGTAGTATCTTTAAAGTTAAATCCGTAAATACCTTGCTGAAATGTTCATTTAAATCTGTGTTGAGATTGTTTATCGAATCTGAGCCAGTGATTAAAGCTTGTAATTCTTTAATGCCATTTATTAGAGTCATAAACTTTTCAGGGTGATCATCTCTAACTTTTTTTATAAAATCATCCTGAATCAGTTTATTTACTTTTTCTTCCAATGTTGCTTGATCTTCCATTGCATTAATAGCAATCGGAGTAGGAGCATATTTTGTGAATAGTGTATCTATTCCTCCAAAACCTCCTTCGACCCAATTGTTATTAGGTTCATAGGTATATTTCTGAAAAGCAGAATTTTCTTTACTCCAAACCTTTTTGATTTTAACTACTGAATTCAAGTCAGCCCACTTACTTAACCACTCTGGTTCTTTCGACTTACCTTTGAGTTCTGAATTATTCTCATCATCATCTTCTTTTAAAAATAAACCTTCTATTTCAATCGGCGTAGTCGTGTCGTGATTATAAAAATCTTCTCTACTTGCCGTCTGTTTAGGATTTACAAAGAATTCGTAAGCTCTCAAGAAAGATGACTTACCAATATTATTTTGCCCAATCAGAAATATAATATTCGAAGTTGTGAAGTCAATAGTATTATTATTACCTTTTAATCCTCGAAAGTTTGTGATTCTTAAACTTAGTAATTTCATATTTTTCAAATTATGTTTTAGATTTATTCTCCACAATCATCTCCCCGTCAATCATCTTAACTCTCCACAATAACACTCATCTTTAACGCTTAATGATTTGATAACAAAAGTAATAAAATAGTGCAAAATAATATCAGTAATACCAATTACTTTGCCTTATTTCTTTTTCTTGTATTACCATACCAAAAATCACATCCCCCTGCCTCGTTGTTTTTTCGGTTTTAGCTTATCTTTCTGAGGTTGCGACTGTCGCTCACTTTTAGCAATAGGATTAGTTGTCGTTTGTGCCTCCTTCCTCGGATCACCCCACGACTCCTTGTACTCCGCATCACTCGAATTCTCTTTCCATAAATACGGATAAGCAAAATTTCCGATACCATACCACTTCACCTTTGCCTTAACAACACATCCCGCTTCGATGAGGCGTTTATCCATCGCCCGCATTTCATATTTTCCATACTTCACAAATTCGTCAGGACGATTCTTGAACATAAATGCCCGCTGTTGTTCTTCATGAATAATGACATAGCCCGAAAATAACTGCCCCTTGCTGTTTGTCATATTCTCCAAATAAATATATCCGCCCTCCTTCAAAATACTTGCCTGCTCGGGCGTTATTTTTACCCCTCCGATTCTCATCAACTCCTCTTTTTTCGGAGGATTTGGCATTGGTGGCTGAAGCACCTCTTTAGGTTTGGTTTGTATGGGTTGCTGTGTTTCTTCTACTTTATTCCCAATCACTTTGCAATTGTTCAAAAACTCTTTTTTGAGGTTGGCGAAGCTGTATTTTCGATCCACCTGCGAACCTTTGAAAGAGATATTCTTATAGCGGAACGATACCCCCTCAATGCCATTCGATGCTCTTTTGTGTTTATAGTCAACATCAATACCAAAATTTAGAAGTTCAAACCGTAAGTCCGCAGGTGTTTTACAATTCGGCAAAACCGATTTTATGGCATCATAAATATAATATTTCGCTTTGTCGGGCTGGTTTAATTTTTCTCGTTTCACCCGCTCTTTGTCTTTGCCGTAAGTTAGACCGTGCTTATCTTTCAGCTTCTTACAGACCTTGATATTCCGCTTGTAATCGTTGTTGACCGAAATCAATTTCAAATCATTATCGATGCGGTTATAGACAATATGCAAATGATCGTTGTCTGTATTGTGATGGCGTACAACAATATATTGCGTGTTGCCAATGCCCATCTCCTGCATATATTCTTTCGCTAGTTGCAGCATAAAATCGTTGGTCATCCTCGGCTTGTCTTCGGGGGCAAAAGAAATGGGAATATGCCCCACCGGCTTGGTTATATCGCTTCGCATGGAACGCTGCATGGCAAAGCTATGGATGATGCTTTCAGCACTATCCGCAAATACCCCTTCGGCTTCAAGTAACTCGTGCGAATCATTCATCACATACCCCACATCCTCCTAAAACCTTTCCCTTTGATGTTTTTAGCGATCATTGAACAAGGTTTTTATCCATTCTAATGCCACCATAATTTCATTCCCAACACGACTAAATCAGCCTGATTTGCACGTTTAGCCAACTGATTCAGATTGTTTGCGATACCCGAAAGCTGACGCATCAAGTTCAATTCTTCCATTGTAAAACGTGATTTAACCCCTCCATTCAGGGTCATTTCTCTCGCATATTGGGTCGCCGAAAGCCCCACTTTTACCGCTTTTCGTTGGACAGATTTATAATTTTCAGCAGTCAATCTCAGGTTAATCGACTTCGATAGCTTGTCCTTTTCCTTTGGCGGACGACCTCGGAGAGGTTTGTTTTCTTTCTTATTTCCCATAACATTTAATTGTATGATTATGGCGCAATTCCTTGTGCCAGCAGGTGCAGGACAAGCCGACAGATCTGCGACCATCGGAAGCGGAACAAACGGCTTGTTGGAGACCTTGCCAACTGCAACCATCGGGCGAAGTTGGTGTGGTCGACAGCCTCGCAGAGCAAGGTTTTCGAGGGAACGTAAAGAGCCGGTAGGCGAATTTTGGGTTACCCGAAAGATTACCTTGCTCCGAAGGCCATCGAAAAAAAACGAATGCGGTAGCAATTCGCTTTTTTGAGACATGAGAACAGTAAATCGAGAAATAGAATAAAAGACACGGCTTATCAGAGCCGTCGTTGGTTTTGCTTTTTCGTTGTTCATTGGTCTGTATTTTTAATGATTCAGACCACAAATAAACTAAGAATATTCTCTGTATATCAATATTCTAAAACCGGAAGAGTTGTATGCTAAATATTGCTGAATATTACCACGTTGTATGTTGGAAACCCGGTGTGAACTGCCGAATATTGCCGGTCAGCCGATCGTAAATACAATCCTCCCCGAGGGTGGATCATTACTAATCTCAGCGATGAGATTCATGTTTATCGAGAATTGGAAGAAAAAATCAGGGTCAGCCTGATTCATTATTTCGTCAAGCTATTATTGGCTTAGCTAACTGCAATCTGGTCGCTATTTATTTCGATAAGCAAAACGTTGTTTTAGCATAATTTCGCACAATAAAGCAAAGTTATACAGATGGTTATCTTTTTGATTGAGATGTAGATGTATTGTTATTTCTTTGTATTGAAAGAGCCGAAAGTAGCTCCAATTATAGAGCCGTATTTTTAGCGGTAGAGAAATATATTCATCTGTCAAAACCTAACTGAAATGAGAGATAAAAAACAATATCCAATGATCCGTACACCTGTAGAACTGTATACAGAAGTGTAGAGCTATCTATGTAGTTGTCTACACTTGGATCTATCAGTAGATGACACTAGCAAGCCATCCAACAATCTATTGATAAATAAACAGAGCTAGTTATCAATCCAATTTAACATCTACTTATGAATGAAAATATAAATGAAACCACAGATAATGCCAATGATAGCTCGATCCCGACAAGAGGAAAGGCTGTCCAAAATTATATGGCTCAGAAAAAGCGAGTGATAGAGGAAGTAGCAAAGGATGCGGGTGACGAAGAGGAACAAGCAAAATTAATTTCGACATCAGCTATTCTTTCACCACCAGTTTTGGAAAATAAGCCGAAAGAAGTCAACCGAAAAAAGCGAACAGTGGCAGTCGATTACTCGGAACACTTTCTTGGTCGCTATGAACTGAACTCCCGTCAAGGTCTACATGTAGAAAAAGAAACCATCGCCACCATCAAACGTGTTGTTCATGGCATTGGCGATCCACGTTTGACGGTCAGCGGATTTGTCGAAAACGTACTAAAGCATCACTTTGAGATTTACAAAGAGGAAATCAACAACCTCTTTGATGAAAAGCTAAGAAAACCAATTGATTAAGGTCTCATACCTTTTTGTTGCTTTGGTAAGTATAACAACCAAAAGCTGTTATTAAGCATAAAAGACAGCTATAAATTTTATTTATTACTCAATAGAAATTACCCCGATGAAAAAGAACAAAAAACCCTTATTTATCGCCTTCTCTACCCAAAAGGGTGGCGTTGGCAAAACAGCATTAACTGTAATTACAGCCAGCTATCTCCATTATTTGAGAGAATATAATGTGGGAATCATCGACTGTGATTACCCTCAATACAGCGTGCAGGAAATGCGGGAGCGGGACATCAACCAAATAGAAGAGAGTCCCCATTACCGACAATTAGCTGAAAAACAATTCTCAGGACAGAACAAGAACATCTATCCTGTGGAAGCATCTACAGTTGTGGATGCCATCACCGCCGCCCATTCGATGATAAGCAGCTACGATACCAATTTTGATATTATCTTCTTTGATATGCCGGGCACATTGAATACTCCGGGTTTTATCGAAACCATTTCAGCAATGGACTATATCTTTTCGCCCATCAGTGCCGACAGATTGGTTTTAGAGAGCACTTTGTCGTTTGCTCAAGCATTCAACGATATGTATATCAAACCCAAACAAGTCAAGACCAAATCGCTCCACCTATTGTGGAACTTAGTAGACTTGCGTGAAAACACAGAACTCTATGACGAATATACAGTTCTGATTGAGAGCATTGGCTTAAAGGTACTCAATACACGGCTACCTGATACCAAGCGTTTTTAGAAAGAATTGTCGGCATCCAACAGAGCGATATTTCGTTCAACTATTTTCCCTGTGGATAAACAATTGCTAAAAGGTAGCCGAATCGATGAATTGATGGATGAGTTGTGTGCAATAATCATAGACGAGAATAACAATAGTGTAACCTTTTAAATGACAACAAATATGATTACAATAACCATTACGGAAAGATTCATTATACTGACAGTAGTTCTTATCTCGTCCTTTCTACTTGGGGTGCTTACTCGAAAGCAATTTAATGATTGGTTTTATTGGTTTAAGCACACCTATATATTGAAGTGGTGTCGTGAGATAATAGAAAAAGATGAAATGAGCGAAGCTATAAAAAGACAACAAAACCAAAACTTGGACAAGCCCTGCGAATGGGAAATTCTTTCTTCGGGAGGGATTCTTTACGAAGAGTTGGAGGTTGAACCCGATGGAATTATCCAGCCTAAAGGTGTAACACTTGAAGAGATAGCAGAGTTGAAATATATTATGCAAGGAAACAGTGCTGCCTCAGACCTGGATTCAGCTATTGTTGTTGCCAAAATGCAAAATACACTTTTGTTCGATCAATTACAAGCTCAGATCAAAGGGGCAAAACAAAATCTTAGTTTATTGATTGATCGTGTTGATCAGAAAATCCAACACAAAAATGACTATAAAGAAGGTGTGGAGGAATATTTTTACGAGAATACAGGTTTTAGCATAAGAGACTTCTTGCCCAATAGGAGTGCGTGAGATAAAGGAAAGATGTAATGAAATGAAACGGAGCTGATGAATAAATCGGCTCCGTTTTTTGTGTAAAAAATACAGCTATTTTCAATTTTACTGCGGTCACAGCCGGACAAAGGCTACCACGAAATTGAAAAGGGAGCAAAATCTCAATTATTCGTCTTTTCTTTACTGAAAAATCAGCAACAATTGTTTTTTGCAGATTCATACTACCATGTTAACGCCAAACACTGCCAAAGGCTTAGGAAGTATTGATACCACTGATTTTTCTTATTTTATTTGTGGAAACGAACCAATGGGTCGAAAATAAATGTATAAATATAAACGTAAAAACTGAATCGTATGGGTATAAGAGTAATTGACGAACGGACACTAGAAAAAGTAAAACAGCTGGTAAAAGATTTACATGAGAAGAGCAAGCGATTGATACCGGTATCATCCAAAAGTGAGTGGTTGGATAATCAGCAAGTATGTTTGTTGTTGGATATTTCACCTCGAACATTGCAATCGCATCGGGACAGAGGCGTACTGCCTTATTCTCAAATTGCGCATAAATGCTACTACAAATTATGCGATGTGGAACAGTTGATGCAAAAATCAAGAGTAGATGTTAAACCGATAAAAAAATAGTAGGATATGGACAACGAAGACATATTGAGAAATACTTCTCCCGAAATAAAGGAGATATTTACGCTTGGCGATGAGACTGCCGAGAATATGGAGCAGAGCATCAAAATCAACAAGCTTGAGTTTGAATGGCGAACGCTATTTGAACAACAAACAGGTTTGCGAAATATTGCTCATCAGCCCTCGCAGTCTCCAGGATTACAGGGATAAGGGGCGAATAGCATTCTATAAATTGGAGGGTAAGATATTGTTTGCCGAATCGGATGTGTATAAGCTATTGGAGGATAATTATAACCAGTCGTGGAAACAGGAATAGTCAGCACACAAGCGAGCCAACCCAAATTTCATATTTTTCTTCTTTCAAAACTGATATACACCACACTTGGGAAGCAAAATAAAATAGGCAAGGTTTTTTGAGGAAATACGCTTTTGAAAAAAGGAAGATTTTCGATAAAACCCGCTAGGGCTTCGACCTTGCTGTTTTATTGGCTTCCTATTTCTTTGTATTCAGATGAGAAAAGAACATTATAATAGAAGATTAGGCAGAAGTGTATTTCGCAATACGATTAACTTCTCTTACCGAGAGTCTTTTTGCGGTGTAGTGTAACGCAATGGCGAAAAGTCTCGCAGGGAACATAAATGATGAATAGAAGTATTTTGTAATGTGGAATTGGCTCTCCATAATTTTCACTTCAATAATTTACGATTTTCAACATCCTGTAACACCCGCATTTGTTGGATTGCTATTTGATTCAATTTCAACAATCTTTCTTTTTGAACCATACCATCATTGATTATCACGGCATTGATATTCTCCATATTGGAGAGGCAGATCAATTCGTTGATAGTGGCATAGTCACGGATATTGCCTTTCAAATCGGGATTGGCATCACGCCACTGCTTGGCTGTAACCCCAAACATTGCCATGTTTAATACATCAGCTTCGTTGGCATACATAATGGCTATTTGTTGCGGTGTCAACTCATCGGGGATAAGGTTGTGTTTAACCGCATCAGTGTGGATATGGTAGTTTATTTTCGATAGTTCCCGCTTTGCCGACCAACCTAACGCTTTTTGTTCTTCAATTTTCAGTCGTTTGAATTCGGTTACAAGGTAAAGTTCAAATTCTGCTGAAATCCACGCTGCAAATTTGAATGCAATATCTGAATGGGCATATGTCCCACCTCCATAGCGACCCGATTTTGAAGTCATACCTATTGCGTTTGTTTCGGTAATCCATTTTTGAGGCGACATCCAGAAGTGCGGTTTTGTTGACTCATTTTTAAACCCCTCATAAATGTGGGGTTTAAAATTAGGATTATTCAGCATCTCCCACAAACCAATATACTCAATCGTATTGTAAGTTCTTAGCCATAAGCTTATTATTTGCGAAGGATTTTCCTTGTCTCGTGTTTTAGCAATGTCCGTCAGTGAAATATAGTCCTCTTGTTCTTTTTTGAAGAATACTATCTCGGCACCTTTTACTATTATTTTAGCCATATTGAATTCTGTTTTTAATTGTGGCGAATTCGACACAATTAGATTCTGCAAAATTAATTGAAAATATTGGTATTCCTTATGTTGTTTACATTTTAAAGGGATCGAATTCGATCCCTTTAAAGATACTTACTAGTTTAGTATCGCATTATGTAACGGCAAAACAAGCGTTGTAGTCATACCATGAATAACCACCTTATTTACTACCCATTGTCGAAATATCTCCGCCTTAGCCGACTGCACCCGAAACGCAACTGCCATTACCATATCCAGTCCATAATAATCGGGATATATTTTCATTCCCTCAACTATACAACACTTGGAGTAGTCGCCACTGGCAACACCTGATTTTTCAATATCTCGAATGAGTTTTTTTGTTGTTTGATAGTAGATGCCAAACAAGTCGGCAATTTCAGAAATACTCATTTGTGTTTCATGCGGAACGGTTACTTTGCCGTTGTCAGATAGTATAATTCTTCTATTTTCCATGATTTTTCGGTTTTAATTGCACTGTTTTACATTGATTTGCTTGATTCTCATTTCCTGCATAATCCGATAGTTTATATTTTTGACCAATACGGCTGCTCAGCTTCTTCATATCCTCGTTAAGCTTCTGTCGTGTAAGTTTGGCATAAATTTGTGTCGTCTTAATACATTTATGCCCCATCATTTGACTGACAGTTTCCATCGGAACTCCCTGTGAGAGCGTGATAAGGGTTCCGAAATTATGTCGGCTTTGATGGATAATCAGCCCCAAAGCAAGCCAAAACATAACACTGAATACAAGTATGTAACAAATTAA
>JAGWCC010001787.1:0-13372 GCA_022651775.1 Drusus annulatus
GGAAAACCGAAGAGTTGGACGGCAACATCGAACTGGCTATTAAACAAATAGCAGAGAGTAAACGCAAGTAAATTATTAATCGGGGCGATAAGCCCCACAACCACTAAAAATCATGTTAAAACTAAGTAATGAACAATTAGAAAAGCTGACGTTGCATACCTCGGGAATCTGCAATGTGCTGCTTGAAATCTGTACAACTGAAAAAGAGAAGCAACAGGCAAATCCCGACAAATCGCTCGATCTATTTTTCAGTGATGCTCCCCAAGTGGATAAACCGATTTTCGATACTCTACCCAAATTCGTTCCGACGGACTATGTCGGGTTGGATCACTCTCGCAGGGAGCAGTCGATGGGCATCTTGTGCGGTCGTTGGTCATCGGGAAAGCGTATGATAGAAATCTCTCGTGCAGGCGACCATTTTATTCTGACCTATCTAAAACGTAATGGGAGTACAACCGATGAGCGGCACATACTGATATGGCTGGTCGGGGATATTCTCTACTACGGTACAGAGGATAGGATTACAGCACTGGCTCATAACAAAGACAACGATGTGTTAATGCTTTCGCCGGGCGTAGATTATACCCGCATACCCCAAGACGAAATAAAATAAGGAGGTGTGTCATGTTCAAAGATGTAGTGTTGCCGATCCTTATTCTGCATATCAATATTTCGACCTGCGGGAGATTGTGGGACGTTGGGTGAGTACAAGTGGTGCGCCTGCGGTGGTTATCTACCGCAATACAGTCCAAAAATGGAAAGGCATCCGGCTTAGACTTACATACAACAACCCGCAGGCGGTTTGCGATTGTGCTGTGAAAAATGTATTCGGTCAGCACTACATTGAACTGTACGGGCGACTTGAGTTAGCTTACGACCGTGAGCGAGATGTGTTAATGTTCTCTTCTTACGGTGAATATGTACGGGCAGAAGATTCTGCCGAAAATTAATAACGATTTAAAAATAACGAATATGAAAAAAGATTTTTTCTGCCTTATGGCATTCATGGTACTTTGCACCTATCAGGCAAAGGCACAGTGGGCGGTGATTGATCCGTCCAATCTGGCACAAAATATTCTGACGGTTTCCAAAACAGCAACAACGGCAACCAATGTCATCAAATCCTTTAAGGAGATGGAAAAGATTTACAGTCAAGGTAAAGAGTATTACGACAAACTGCAATCGGTGCATAATCTGATAAAGGATGCCCGCAAGGTGAAAAGAAACCGTGGAGCTGGTAAGCGAAATATCGCAGATATATTCTACCAACTTCAATAAGATGTTGATGGATAAAAACTTTAGTGTAAATGAATTGGAAGCTATATCCAACGGCTATTCCAAATTATTGAAAGAGAGTGGCAACCTGCTTTCGGATATATAAAATATCGTCTCCGTCTCCAACGGTCTTTCCATGACCGATGCCGAACGCATGGCGGCCATCGATCAGATACATACCAAGATGGTCGAGCACCGTAACCTTGTGAAGTACTTTTCCAAGAAAAGCATCTCCGTCTCTTTTATCCGCAGCCAAGAGAAAGGCGATATAGAACGGGTACGCTCGCTGTATGGTGATCCATCTGAAAAATACTGGTAAGCCATGACTTTACTTGCAGTAGATTTCGACAACCTGCACCAGATTTTGCGGAATCTGTATCAGGATATGATGCCTCTTTGCGGGGATATGGTAGGCGTGGCCAAAGGGATAGCGGGATTGGGTGCACTGTTCTATGTGGCTTCTCGTGTATAGCGATCCCTGTCACGGGCAGAGCCGATAGATGTATATCCGCTGCTCAGACCTTTTGTCATCGGACTTTGTATTATGTTCTTTCCCACTTTCGTTCTCGGCACAATCAACGCCGTTATGTCGCCTGTGGTCAAAGGAACGCATACCATTTTTGAAACACAGATGACTGATGTGCAGGCATTACAGGCTCAAAAAGATCAGTTAGAATACGATGCACGGGTGCGGGAGAGCACAGCATGGTTGGTCGATGACGAGGTATACGACCAAAAGATGAAAGATTTTAAAATTACTGACACACCCGAAATAATCACGATGTGGGGCGAAAGGCTTTGGTACGATATGAAAATGTTTTTCCGACAACTGGTTCGGGATTTCTTTGAACTGCTGTTTAATGCCGCTGCCTTGACCATTGATACCCTGCGTACTTTCTTTCTGATAGTGCTGTCCATTTTGGGGCCGCTGGCATTTGCCCTGAACTGTTTGGATGGCTTTCTTCAGTCCACACTCACCAATCGTATACCGGTATATCAGTGTCTATTTATGGCTACCTATCACCGATTTATTTTCGGCAGTGTTGTCCAAGATTCAGGCACTCATGCTGCAAATGGATATTGGTCTGCTGAAAGATCCTGCTTATGTGCCTGACGGTTCAAATGGGGTGTATATTATATTCCTCATTATTGGAATAATCGGCTATTTCAGCATACCGACTGTTGCGGGTTGGGTTATTCAAGCTGGAGGTGGTAGCGGTACACGTGGGGTAAACTCGGCAGTATATAAAGGGGGGGCCCTTGCGGGTGGTGTCGCTGGTGCAGCCGCAGGGAACGTAGCAGGTCGCCTAATGGGGAAAATAAGACACGCAGTGTCTTTTGTTCTTTCTAAAACAAAATCAGAAATGGAATTTAAATCATTAAAAAATATCGAAACATCATTCAAACAGATACGCCTGTTCGGTATCGTCTTCGTCTGTCTGTGTGCCGCCATTACGGGTTATTCCGTATGGAATGCGTACAGCTTCGCCGAGGCTCAACGCCAACGTATCTATGTGTTGGACGGTGGCAAGTCTTTGATGTTTGCCCTCTCTCAAGACCTGACGCAGAACCGCCCCGTGGAAGCACGGGAACACATCAAGCGGTTTCACGAACTGTTCTTTACCCTCTCACCCGATAAAAAAGCCATCGAAAGTAATGTAAACAGGGCGTTGTTCCTTGTGGATAAATCAGCTTTCAAATACTATCAGGATATGGCTGAAAAAGGGTACTACAATCGCATCGTTTCGGGCAATATCAATCAGAATGTGCAAGTGGACAGCATCGCCTGCAACTTCGATGTATATCCCTACAAGGCAGTAACCTACGCCAAGCAGATGATTATCCGTGAGAGTAATATCACCGAACGCAGCCTAATAACCCGTTGCGACCTTATCAACTCGGTACGAAGCGATAACAACCCGCACGGCTTTACGATGGAGAAGTTCGAGATACTCGAAAACAAGGATTTACGAGTTTTAGAAAGGTAGGTGAAATTATGATACGAAAAATAATCAATCGTGTAAATGAATGGCTGGAGGAGAGTCTGCGAGGTTTACTCGGCAGGCTGATTCCCGACCGCAGGGGCATCCTCATCGTAACCATGCTTATTGTATTCAGCGGATTATCGGTACACATGACCGTAAGCAGTATTTACAACTTCGGCAGGGATAAGGGCGAAAAGATGCAGATAGAGCAGATAGAATCCCTGAAACTGCAACTGGAAGAACAACGCAGGGATAGTATTAACAATCTTAAAAACAATTTTCAGAATGGAACAGGAGAATTTGAATAAAGGAACACCACCGGAAACGGAGGCTGTCTTCGAAGTTAGAAACGAAATTAAAAAAGAGCCTCCGAAGTCGTCTCCACCAAAAGAGATGACTTTAGCCCAGAGGCAGCGGCGAAATAAAATGCTGGTGATGCCACTGTTTTTCCTGTTATTCGTGGGTGCTATGTGGCTGATCTTTGCCCCCTCGGATGACGGAAAAGTACAGGTGGAGGAAAAATCGGGCTTCAATGCCGAACTGCCCGTGCCAAAGGAGGAAGGCATTGTAGAGGGTAAGCGAGATGCCTACGAGGGCGAAGCGATGCAAAAAAAGCAGCAGGAAAAAATGAAGTCTTTACAGGACTTCTCTTCGATGTTCGATGATGCACAGAAAAGTAATGACGAAAACGAGCGTCTGCCACAATCAACTCCGCAGGCTATGGGGAATTACGGAAATTCATCTCGCAGTTCAACATCCCGCACGATACAATCTTCGGCAACCGCCTATCAAGATGTAAACAAGCAACTCGGCGAGTGGTACGAAAAGCCTGCTCCCCAAGCGGACAAACAATCGCAGTCTGCCGTGGAGCAACGTATGCAGGAACTCGAACGCAAGTTGGCGGAATCCGAAACCCGAAAAGCCGAAGAGGACGAACAAGCCGCCCTGCTTGAAAAGTCTTATCAGATGGCAGCAAGGTATATGCCCGCTCAGGTGGCTCAGCCCGCAGAACAAGCAACGCAAGAGAAGGCAACAACACATACAGGCGATAAGGTAAAGATACAGCCTGTAAAACAGGTACGCCACAATGTAGTGTCGTTATTGTCTGCTCCGATGTCGAATGATGAATTTGTAGAATCGTTCAGTAAGCCCCGAAACATGGGATTTCTTACTGCCGCTGGAAACGAGGGCGTGAAAGACAAGAACAGCATCCGTGCCTGTGTGAACCAAACTGTAACGCTGACTAGCGGGCGTGAGATGCAAATACGTCTGTTAGAGCCAATGCAGGCAGGCGAAATTCGCATCCCTGCAAACAGCATTGTTACAGGTTCGTGTAAGATTGCGGGTGAACGACTTGATATTGCAATCAGCTCCATTCAGTACGCCGACAACATTATTCCGGTTGAAATAGCGGTGTATGACACGGATGGGCAACGAGGCATCTTTATTCCCAATTCGGACGAAGTAAAAGCGGTCAAAGAGGTAGCCTCTACAATGGCGAACTCTGCCGGAACAAGCATTATGATTTCCGACGATGCAGGTTCGCAGCTTGCCGCCGATATGGGAAAAGGGCTTATACAAGGTGCATCGCAGTATGTGAGTAAGAAAATGAGTGTAGTAAAGGTTACGCTCAAAGCCAATTACAAATTATTGCTACTTCCGAAAACGCAATAACAAAATAACAAAACAGCCTGTGGCTGCCACTAAAAAAAACAATGTTAAACAAAATTAGAATTAAAAGTATGAAACGAATCATTTTGATGCTTACCCTTGCCGTAAGCCTATTTACAACCAATGCACAGCAGGGTAACCGAAAAACGGCTACCGCACAAACCAAGCCCACCACGGGCGACTATTACGAGGGTTTTACCCGCCCTTTGACTTTTAACCGCATGATACCGCCTTATGCACTGGAGGTTACATTCAGCAAAACGGTACACGTTATTTTCCGGCACCAATCCGCTATGTCGATTTAGGTTCGGCAGACCTGCTCGCTGCAAAAGCGGACGGAACGGATAACGTACTCAGAGTGAAAGCCGCTTTACGAGATTTTAGCCGTGAGAGTAATTTGTCGGTCATTACCGAAGATGGAAGTTATTACACCTTCAACGTAAAATATGCGGACGAACCCGTGAAGCTGTCCGTTGAAATGACCGACTTCCTGCACGATGGCGAAGCGGTGAACCGCCCCAACAATGCCCTTGCCGTTTATATGCAGGAGTTGGGACAGGAATCGCCCTTGCTTGTCAAGCTGATTATGCAGTCCATTTACAAAGAACAACGACCGAGAAATAAAACATATCGGCAGCAAGCGTTTCGGCATACAACACACACTAAAGGGAATTTATACCCACAACGGACTGCTGTATTTTCATCTGCAACTGAAAAACTCGTCCAACGTGCCGTTCAATATCGATTTTATAACCTTTAAAATTGTGGATAAAAAAGTAGCCAAACGTACCGCTATTCAGGAGCAGGTAATCTGGCCGCTACGTGCCTATAACAACCTTATGCTAATCGGTGGTCAGCGTACCGAACGTGCGATTTTCGCCCTGCCTAAATTCACGATTCCCGATGACAAAATGTTGGTTGTGGAACTCAACGAACAGGAGGGCGGACGACACCAACGCTTTACGGTCGATAATGCCGATTTGGTACGTGCAAAGGTTATTAACGAACTCAAAGTTAAATAACCATGAAGCGAGCAACAATTATATTAACGTTTGTGCTATGCTTCGCCTTTTCGGGCGGAGCATACGCTCAGCGTTACCTGCCGGGTATGCGAGGCATACAGGTTACAGGGGGTATGGTGGACGGGTTTATATTCGTCCAAAACCAAAAACGAAACGGGTTACTCCTTCGGTGTGGCGATGGCTACTTATGCGAAGAACGCTAACAAATGGGTGTTCGGTGCGGAGTTCATGGAACGCTACTATCCGTACAAAGAAACACGTTTGCCGATGGCTCAATTTACGGCGGAGGGCGGTTACTATCTCAAAATTCTATCCGATCCATCAAAGACCGTTTTTCTCTCTTTGGGTGGCTCTGCCCTTGCAGGCTATGAAGTGTCGAATTGGGGCGAAAAGACGCTGTACGATGGTTCTACGCTCCAAAACAAGGATGCTTTTATCTATGGCGGGGCTATCACATTGGAACTTGAAACCTACATCACCGACCGTGTGGTGTTACTTCTGACAGGGCGTGAGCGGATTCTATGGGGCAACTCAACAGGTCATTTTCATACGCAGTTCGGCGTGGGAATCAAATTTATAATCAACTTAATCAATTAAATACGATGAAAAGAATAAAGAATTTTTTCGGGATAACAGCGTGGCTGGTGGCGATAATGCTACTGGCCTTAGCCTGTAACGACAATTTGGATATTCATAAGATTTACGCATTTGATCTGGTTTGTATGCCAGTTCAGAAAAAAATCGTTCAGGGAGAGGTGGCGGAAATCCGTAGCCAAATCGTAAAAGAGGGTAATTATCAGGACACGAAGTTCTTCATTCGTTATTTTCAAGTGGACGGTAAAGGTGAATTGAAACTTGAGAATGGTACTGTGCTTCTTCCGAACGATTTATACCCCTTGGAAAAGGAGACGTTCCGAATGTACTACACCTCGCACTGTACCGACCAACAACTGATTGATGTGTATATACAGGATAATCACGGGCAGGTGGTACAAAAAACATTCAGTTGGCAGAATGACAAAGGAGACGAGGAAGATTTACCAACTGAAACGGAATAGCCATGATGACGATGATGGTAATTTCATACGTTGCGACTTGGGTAAATATCCTGTATTCTTTAATAACAGCTCCTACCGATGTGGAGTTGTGGGATGAGGAAATTGAATAGCTAAACAATCAGATAAACGCCCGAAAAAAATCGGGCGTTTATTTATTTTATATATTGACTATGAAATATATAACAATTCTATTTATCGTTTTGCTCCATTTGCCTGTATCGGGACAGCAGGGCGATTATTTGGATAGAAAATCGCAGATTGAAAGGAGGCCAAGGCAAGTTTATACCGGTAGCAGAGTTTCGGCAAGTAGCAAATTATTTGCAGTTAACCATTGACGAATTATGCGACTATCCTGTGATTTTTCCGATATGGAAGCCGAAACGTATTTCATCGGGTTTCGGGATGCGGAGGCATCCGATTTATGAGGGACAAAATTTTCATACAGGGATCGATTTCCCTGAAGCTATGGGTACGGCAGTGTATGCAACGGGCAACGGAGTCGTTATCCGCAAAGGTTATGATTCGGGGTATGGCTATTTCGTGGAGATTGAACACGCAGGCGGTTTTCGCTCGTTCTATGCACACCTGAGCCATATATGGGTAAATGTGGGCGACTTGGTAAGTATCACCCAACAAATAGCCTCGGTTGGTAATACTGGAGTCTCGACAGGTAGCCACCTGCACTACGAAATCAGGAAAGGTAATCGAGTTCTGAATCCGATAGGATGGTGTTTTTGCTTGTGTGAGGTTTTGAAGGAGAAATTTTAAAAGAGAACAATCGAAAATGTCAATAGTTATTAGGAACTTAAAAGTCGGATTAAGAATCTATTTATCCGACTTTTTCTGTACTTTGTTAAGCATTATTTAAAAACTATTTATGAATTGTCAAGGCACTGTTAGAAGGACTGATTTGTATTTGAGAGCGAGTCATCCCGAGATAACTACTACGATATACAAGATAAGTGATAGCAGTTATATTATTAAATGTGATTATGTAGAAGAAGATTTTATTGAGTTCAGGGAAAATTTTAATCACTCAATAAAGCTAATTGCAGCACCAGTAAATATATCGCAAGATACTCCCTGATGAATTTATAGAAATAGTCCCAAACATCTCAGATAATGAAATTGCGAAAAAATTTTGAAGGAATACCCATGACAAAAGATGGGTTTACTAAACTTGTTAATCGCGAAGTTTCGGTATATTTCTTTTCATAAAGTGGAGGATAAAGCAAAAGAAATTTATATTTACGTTGCCCCTTTAAGAGATGCAGAGAAAGAAAATTTGTATTCTTTTCTAATAGGATTACAAATTGCTGTAGACTTTTCAATTATTGAGGAAGAAATCGAACAGGAACATAAGGAGTTATCAGATTCCTTTAATCAAACTCAATTTATTTATGCGGCAAACTATCGGAAAGGGAGTGTCCCAGAATTTAGTTTGAGAGATGAGGCACTTTGGTTTGATAATGTTGATAGAATCTTTGAAGGAAGTTTTTATAAAGACGACTTGTTTTTTTACAACCCAAAGGAATATTCCTGTTATGTTGATTTTAGCTCCTTCGAAAACATTGATCTCCGAAATCATCTATTCCTTTTTCAGACAATTTATATTACTCCACCTTTTGAAAAAAATATGGAGCATTGGTTGAGCGAAAGTAAAATTTACAAAAATGAATTTTTCGAACTCGTTAAACGTAATAGAGTGAAAATTATATTAACTCAACCTGAATTTAGGTATGATATAAATTTCATAAATGAGATATATGCAATAAATCCTAATGCTGTTATTTCCGAAAGAGCCTTGGCAGTATTACAACAAATTGACATTGTAGAAATGTCAGACAATTATATATTTAATGACGTTGAAATTCTAAGGGAATTAAAAGCGTTTTTTTGTAGTATAATACAGGATGTAACGAAAATTAACCCACAACTGCTCTATGATTTCTTAGTTTGGCCAATTAAAGCAAGGAGAAATTCCTTTGAAACATTAAATACTAATGGATTATTCGGAATATCTTCTTTTGGAGTAAATACAGCCGTTGAAAAAAAAGTAAGCGAAGCCATCTCAAAGACCTGTCATTCGAATTTACAATCAATTCTCCACCTATACATTTATCTAATTCTCTAAATGCTACATACTTTCCCTTTAAAACTAAAGATGGCTATACTGATGCCTTTTATGCTAATGTTATGGGCGGAATGTTGAATTTTATAAAAGTGCAAATAATTGGAATATTCAATCTTTTTTATTGATGGTAAAAAAAGAGAGTGGATTCTGGAATTTTGCCAATAAGCCCTATTGATATTATCGACATTAATGATTATATCCCTATAACTGAACTTGAATCTATGCTTTCAAGAGATGTGGTTTTTCCAAGTAGTAAAAGGTTAATTGAAACTTTAGCAGAATTATCGGAAGAGGATGAGAAAAAGAAAATAGAAGAGTATAACCAACAAGTAAATAAGATAACTAATAAGAAAAGATCAAGTAAAAATAATGTAATTGATTTAGGGCAAAATATATTTACTGGCGCCATTGGGCTAGTAACAGGATTTCCTGTGGTGGGTTCTGTTTTTTCGTTGACAAAAATAGGAGGAAGACAATTAATAAAATCAATTCCTCAAATAAAGAATATAGCAACAAAAATAGAAGAAGTTTTATATCACAACGATAATGATCAGGCTAATATTCATTATCTTACTAAAATTAATCGGGTTGCACGCATAAAAAGGAATATTTAGAAATATTGTAGAAAGAACTTATCTCGCTTCTCCCTACACTCCTCCAACGATTTTTCGATACAAGAGAATAACTCCCCATCGGTGGTGTGGCGATAATCGTATTGATAATATTGCGTTCCCCGAAATGCTCCAGCTATGAACGTTGTGTAATTTTCTTTGCCTGTTTCGCATACGGAACAGCCGTTTTGGTTGATTGATTTTGTTGTCATCGGTTTAGTTGTTTTTTGTGGGCGGATTGCTCCGCCCTGATTATTTATGCTGCTAATCGTTCTTGAATCTGAGCTATATTGCTCTCTACAAGGTTGATAATTTGCGTGTGGTACTCGGTGTTTTTATTGCATATCCCACGGCTTTGGATAACTCGCAATTGAGAGAATGAGACTTCAACGGTTTCAATTTTTTGCCCATCAATGCAAGCCGTCAGAATCAATGAATCCGTTTTTGAATGGTAACATCCTACGCAATGGTGCATCAATTTTCCCTCCTGTATAATCTCTGCCACGCTTTCAAGCACTCGCACACTGATAGTTCCATCTGAAAACATCAACCCGAAGAATTTGGCTTTGGCTTCTCTGTACTCGGCTTCTTTCTCCAATTGCTTTTCAATCTCCAACTGTGCATCGGCTTTGGCTCTCTTGGCTACATAGCGGTCGTGTTCGGCTTTTAGGTTCGGTCGGGCATACATATTTGGCATTGTGCAGGTCTTTACCGAAAAAGCGAAGCATATCAACATAATCGCACCACATTATAGCATCTTTGATGTTGTAGCCGTTACGGATACAAATGCGGATAGATGCCCAATAGTTGTCTATATTGCGTGTCCAACCGCTATCCATCAATCTTTTGAGTAGTTTGGTTTGTCCTGCTTTGAGCAGTGTTTCCGCACGGCTATCGGTCAGTAAGGTGCGGAACAAGTCCAACGGCTTTTGTCCATGTAAAGCCTTTTTGTAGCCTGTTCGCTTGAGTTCGGGTATTAGCTTTTGGCGTGGATAAACCTCTCCTGTGAATATTCGGTTATATACGTCATTCTCTTGGCGTAACTCTAAGGGCGTATGAAATATCCACGAATCATAGTAGCTCGTTCCCATCGTTTGGCGAAGCCGTGCGAATGTGCAGTGTTTGCCATTGGGTGCTATCCATCGTTGCATCACTTCCGAATGGGTGTATTCGGGTAGCGTGCCAACTTTGGCTACACATTGAACCATAATGGTGCGTAACACTTGAAACCCCTCGCAAGCGGTTGTAAGGGTCATGTAGTAACTTCCGCTAAACACCTGCTTTTTGGTGGTTGTTACCTTTAGTTTGGCTTTGCAATTGGGGCAATTGCACCCCAAAATGGAGTTTGCCAATTCGCTATCCCCCTGCCACGAATGACCGCACTTGGTGCAGGTTATCACACCCTTGTCGGTTCTGCGTCCGATATGCTCAATGGCGTTGTCATATCCCCATTGGATTTGCTCTTTTGTGAGTTTGGGTAGTTTTTTGCTTGCTTCAACTACTCGTTGTTGGAATTTATTTTTTGGTTTCATGGCTTGCAATTTTAAAAGTCAAATAGACTTGGTTGGGGGTTTAGTGCTACTCGCTTGGTGTTCTTTACTGGCTGCATCATCTTCTTGTATGCTTCATCCTGTGCCTTTTGTATGGCATCTTGTCGTGCCTGTTCTATCTCTTCGGCTGATAATACCACAACGTGGTTCACTGTCACATGGGCGTTTATCGGCTTTCCTACCTCAATATTATCTTCATCAAAAAAATGTACCGCCATGCCGAAAATTTCATCATCGTGGAAACCATTACAACCGCTTTTCTGTACTTGGTTCAGAATATAGGTTATACAATCTTCAACTTCTTTTCGGGCGGGGAGTAGCGGAATGAGAAAAGAAAATCTGTCTCCGCACGTTGGTCTAAATATGCTTTTATCGTCTTGCTGAAATGGTCTGTTGCTTTCATATCTTTACTTCTTTATCAATTGTTCCGGGGCGCAAATTACTCCACCCCTTGTTATTATTTTATAAATCTAATCCGAAATAGCAGGCTAAGCGTTGTTCTTGCGATTTGGAAAATATCCACCCTGCCAACCGCTTGCCATTGAATGTCAATCGGCTGTTGAATCGTCCGCCCATTGCGGATAGTTCGTCCTTTATTGCCCTTGTTTCTCCGAATACCGCCACCGCTTTGGCTGAATACTCCACCAATGTGCAGTTCGCTTTGGGTGTACCTCCCTTTTCGCTTGGGGGTGTCGGTGGTGTATTGTCGCTCTTTTTGATGTGTATGTTATCTTCGTTCCCTGCGGTGTAGGCAAACTCCTTTATCATGCCCTCACGAGTGTATATCGATACTTTTTCAATTATCCAACCGTGATAGTTGCTTTCGCCCAAATAGTACCCTGCACCCATGCTGTATTTTTCTCGGTGTTCATAGTCTGCGTTGTATTCCGCTAAATAGGCGGTTTGCTCAAAGTTTGAAGCGTGTTTACGCATTTCGGAAAAGATGTCCCTTTTGTGCGTAGAGAACCCCAAAATAACAGTGCGTTGTGTACTGCTTGCAAAGTAGTCGGTTTGGCTGTCGCTCTCGTTCTGCTTGAGCCGTGCCACGATAACCGCCTGTGCATTTTCGGGCAATATCTCGGCAAAACGTTTGCTTCCTACTGCTTTTACTTCCTCTATTCTTGTCCGCTCTTTCTCGGCTTCGTTCTGCTCGGCTTGTTTCTTCTTATCCGCTTCGGCTACCAACAAGGCTACTTCAAAAGCGTCCATAAATTCGGGGTTTATATCATTGTAGTACCAACCTATGCCAAACTTTTTCCGAATAGGTGTAAACAGTTCGGCTGTATCAAAATGCGGTTCTTCGATGCTCACAACGTGATAGGTGTACCCCCATTGGCTGTGTGTGATTTTGTAGACTACCCAACGAGTAGCGAATGTATGTTCGAGGATTACGATTTGATTCTCTTTGACTGCCTGTGCGTTGCGGTCGAATACGTTGCCTGTGGTTAATGAAATTACTTTTGTCATGGCTTTTATAGATTATTGATGATGATTGTTAGTAGAAAAATGATTGCTACACCTGTAACCAGTAGTAACAGAAGTGAGAAAAGGCACGAAAGAAGCCCTTTAAGCAACTTAAACCCAAAGTAAAACCCTGCTACTACCGCCACGAATGACCAGCCCCAAAGAGCTATTCCTGCCACTGCAAAGGCTATTTTCAGAACCAATTTTATGCTAATTGGAAGGTAGGAGGATCGTTGTTTCATATTTTTTTCTGCTTGTTTCATAATTTCTGACCTTTTTTTTAACGTTATGCCGTATCGGAGCCGGTGAGGAGTGTTCGAGTTTCGGGAGCATAAAAAAGGTAGTGTTTAACCGATGCAAGGTGGAAAGAGGAAGATTTTTTGGCAAACCCGTAGGGCTTGACCTTGCAGCGGCGTGAAGAACACGGAAACACCTTTGCGCCTGAAATCGAATACTCATAGGCTTAAGTTGGCATTCCGCTAAAAGGGGAAGAAATTAGATGAGAAACAGGTAGGAAAAATCTCCATTTACTACCCATAATGCAAAAAGGGAGTAGAAATGCGGCAAGTTTTAGCACCGCCCGAATCAATAAACGGTTTTTA